>VZTV01001643.1:0-30921 GCA_013400875.1 Anhinga rufa | reverse complement strand
CTGGCCCCTGCTACAGCATACCCAGAGGGCAGGAGTGTGCGAGTATGTGTGTGGGTATGCAGAGGAGGGAGGGAGTGGGCTGCATGATAGCTGTTGATGAAATCAAAGCTCAGGGGAACTGCAAGCAAATGTGAATTATTTCAAATCAGTACTGAGTAAGAGAGGGATGTGTATCGTGTCGCTGGATGTTTGGTGACACCCAAATGAATTCATACTTTCAGGAGGTGGTTGCTGTCGCTACAATGCCCAGAACAGCCAATGATTATATCTCTGGAACCTGGTGGCTGTTGAAAACCTCAGTATTTGCAAAGTGAGTGTTTATTAAACCACAGTGCAGGAAGTTTGACAGTGTGGGTAAACCACATATGCTCTCTGGCTTTCAAAAATTCCCATATTAGAATTGTGAAGAGATAACATAGCTGTAGGAAATTTTTCTTCTTTATCTTCTCCTTTCATAGAAAACTTGTCTATGGGCATCTTTGAGTGAAGACTCTAAGAAAGCTCTTTGCCCATGATGGGGCAAATAGTTTTTGGGCAGTTCTTTTCTGCTTGTCAGCTGCTGCAAATTCAGACCAGAGTACTATACAGTGTGTAATGCCAGGATGTGTATAGTGTTTATTTCTGTTTAGTCCAAGCTGATATAAAACATACTGATTAATCCCTGAAAACGTAAGCTTGCCTGATGCCAAATCGAAAATATACTGTGGTGAGAAAGCAGGAGGTTAGAGAACTGCAAATACAGCTGTAAATTCTATGCCCTGTTCATAGGATAAGTTCTGTGTTGACAGGTGCATATCTTTTCCCAGTCATTTGGGATTTTTTCTTCCTCTTCAGACAGTGGCTTCTATAATTAACATTCAAAATATGGAAGGTGGTGGACCAGGATTTTTATTCTTATGGAAGCTGTCAGCTTAGATCTCCTTGTCTTTGGCCAATACCACGCAACTGCTCGTATGAGGCACCAGCACCAACATGCTCAGTGGGGCCGAGCACCTGTAAGCCTTGCTGTGACCCTATGGCAGTACATGGGGGATACTTACTACCTTTTCAGTATCAGTTCCTTTTCCAAGGAACAGTTCACAAACAGTTAAATCTCGGTCAAACTGGTGGCTGTATAAGGACAGCAGCAGAGCCACAGTAAAGTAGAGAAGATCTGAACTGAAAGATGGGCCAGGAGGGTTCTGCCACAGCATTGCAGTCAATTGCCTATTACCATACTGTGGTTTGGGGTGCTGATGAACAGGGAACTCCTTAAACAAGTTCTCTGCTAAAGGAATGCTGAAATATAGAAATTCTCTGCCTCAGAGGAGCCTTCCAAAGATGTGACTGCTGGGATTTTGAGAAAAGGTCCCATGCTGTCTCTTATCAACACAGGCAGGTGAAAACTGAAGGAAATACAAATATAAAACTGCAGGAAATAAAATGGCACAACCAGTTTTCCCTCACTGAAGAGGGCAAGAAGAGGAGGAGGGACACAGTAATTGGTTATAGATTTGTAGCCTGCCGGTGCTGAATTGGCATAGCAGACCTCTTCTGGCTTCAGTGAAGCTAGACATATGTTCCCATGAGGGGCAGTGGTTGTGAATTCATGCCAAGACTTGCAGAACTGGCTTGTGCCTAGGCTGCCTCCACACTTTTGCAGCCTGTTGAGAGTCTCAAACCAATGCCCATGGAACAAACATTAAACCTAAACATTTTTAGCACTTGGAAAAAAACCTTGTGGGTGCACTGTCACGGACATGGACTTCTCCAGCATGATTCATGTCGGTGAAGTTATGAAGAATTCATGCTTGCGGGACTGAGAACTTGGCAGTTCCAGAGCAGTGTCTTTAGTGGATGCAAAGAGATTTCTTCTCCATTCTCTGCCTTGGGCAGTTTTCTAGGTGAAGTCTGCTATGTGGCAGGAAATCCTTCATGTTTTTGGTGGAATTCAGCACTTCAGTATTCTACAGTAATACGCCACATCATCTGATCTGCAGAATCAAAGCTTTAAGCAGAAAGTAACTTTATTTTCTGTGAGCTAATGGACTATGAAGAATCAGATTTGATCCAGTAAGTACAGTTCAGACTTGCTTAGTTTTCTCTTATGTGGGATCAAAACTAGTAGTAAATCTACTGACACCAGTTATTCATTTGAATGTTAAGAAGTTGTAATAGCAAAAGAAATCATTCTCCAGAGACAGAGTGAAGGGAGAAATGTATTATACATGGACTGCTTTTGGATCCTGAGTTCCTGAGCTTCATGAAGACTACCTCTAATTATATTTTTGGATGGGAATGGAAAAAAGTTTTGGGAAGATTTTTATTTTCTTTGAAATTATTTTTACTTGCTTGGACTATTGAAAAATGCACTTAAAGTCTAGCTGACTTTACCTCCCAGCCTGCCTCTCTCGCCTCTGCTTCAAAGCCTTTCCTGGCTTTTTTATTTAGTCTGTAATCAAAGTTTTTATTTGCACTTCCAGGACCTCTAACTGCAGCCTCCCTTGTCACAGGTCTGTGTCATTACTCCAGTTATCTCAAAGCCTCCAGCCCCATCTCTTATGCCTCCTCGATGTTGCCAAGATCTTTGTTCTGCTCTTTGTTAACACGAACAGCTGTCTAATGCCTTCTGTCTACAAAAATTTTTCTCTCAACCTATTTCCCTTTTTTATATTTAATGTCAGTCTCAATGCTCAGTTACCTGTTTTACCTTCTGTATTGTCTCCCACTCTTTATATTTCATTCTGACTTCATTTTGCACTTTATTTCCCAACAGAGATGAGTCACTACTAACAGGAGATCTAAAATCCATCAGTTAGAAAAGCACTACTTGAGCAAAGCAAGGCTTGCCATGCTGTACCTCATGCCACCCACCTGGCTCAGGCACTAAGTGTATATGCATTCATTAAGACTGGTCTCAGCTTTCTGCCTCTTGAGAGAAATGTCTGTGCCTTTTAGGCAGAAATTCAGGGTTAGCTCAGCTGTTCCCTTTCTATACCCTCTTTTCTTAAGAGAACCAAAAAACCTCAACAGGGTTTATACTGACCTTGAGACCCTATACTTGCTTTCAAGCAAATTGCAATTGAACTATTGCCCCTCTATGAAACAAGTAAACTTTTATCTGTTTGGAGTATCTTGGTTTTGGTTTTTTTTTTTGGGGGGGGGGGGGGGGGGGGGGTTGTTTTCCTCTTTCTAGAATTTAGATGAGGCAAATAGAAGTCTCATGGAAATAAAAACCGAAGACAGAGATATTTGTTGCTGGCTCAAATTAGTCTGAACCATAATTTAACTGGTGAATTAGTCACCCAGTAGACTAGAGCAAATTAGTTTGTTTGGATATATCTGAACAGATGATTCTTAGATTTCTTGGCCTGATTTTATGGTAAGCTTATGCAGAGTTANTTATTGTAATATTGTTTTACAGAGCAATCCCAGTCTGTATTTTTACGTTTTGTTTGGCCATATTCCATGAAGCACTTAATCCTCGCTGATTTTGGACTATTTCCATCTTTGAGCAGGGATATTGTACCACCTCCTAAAGCCATTGTCTGAAACAACTTTCATTACTTGCTCTTATAAACTGTCAAATGCTTTTAGGACTAAATCACTTCTATAGTGAAGAGGATATTTTTCCATGATCGATGTAATTTGTAGAAATACTCTAGTAGATTTGACCTTCAGACTTTTGTGTGATCACCCATTGAAGCATCTTCCACTGAGAATGAACAACTGATAAGTAAGTTCTGAATATTGTTTTTGAGTCAGTGTCCAGTGTCACTGATTTCAAGTGATTTCCTTTATGCCACTGTTTTGTTCTTTAAAGTAAACTGAAAGCACTGTAAAATGCCTACTCTTCTCAATCCAGTTTATATGTTAACTGTTTCCTTCTTTAATATGCAGGGAGGAGCGGGGCAGGCTGTGCCAGGAGGGAGGCAAGTCAGGGCCCAAGGCTGACGGTGGGGCAGGGACCTCCCAAACGAGGGCACAGCCCCATAGCATCCAAATGAGAAGAGCAAATGGTCCTCTCCAGGGTCAGCCACAGGCCAGGGATTGCCAGGGCAGCCTGTAGCAATGAGGAAGTTCGGAAGTCAAGCGAAGTCAGTAAAGCTGGGTATGACGCAGCACACCCGCAGTGTCGCTCAGGGAAGGGCCTGGGCCTGCTTTTACATATAGCTTCAGTGCAATTAGTTTGAGGTGATTTGTACTTCGCAAACCCTGACAAGCTTTTTGGGAGGATGGTTTTGTGGGGTTTTGTCACCCGAAGCTACAGGGACAGGCATGTTCTTTTAAGGATCCTTGGTAGAATGAGAACAACTGGCCATGGGACTGTAGTTAGGCTTTTATTATTATATAAAGACTTTAGCAAACAGTGTAGCTTATCATTGCAGAGAATTTCTAGCAATTAGTAGAGCTTTCCTGGTACATAATTTCAGTTACCTAGACTACTTAGTCACCTGGACCCTCTGCAGATCAGGTCAAATTCTTAATCAGCATGTGATAAAATAATTGTAATGTGGACACCAATGTTAAAAAGTGAGTCACTCAATCTGCAAAGGAAGAATAATGATGGGAGGCCATCTCATGGTACTCCAGCTGACGTGTTCCCTATATCACACATGAGGCATGAAGGCCTTAGCAGTTTGGCTGCTGTTGGATCTGCTTCAGAAACCTTTTGGATAAGCTGATGTATTTTTACCTCTCAGTTTGGGAGTTTGGTCTTTACCATCTCCATAAGTTAGTGGATTTTGAAGAGGCTGCCAGACAATTAATATGTGAGTATTTTGGCTGTGGGGAGATAGGAAGCTACAGGCAGTAATGGCTGCGTAATGATCTTTATCTCCTGGCGTCCATTGTGTCCTGCCTGAGGACACACTTGATCTTTTTATTTAAAATAGAAACTGAGGGAACACAATATATTGAGGATTTTAATAATATCCCTGTCTCTGTGTACTTTACTTCCCTATGAGGTAATGTGCCTCAGCTTCCAAACCAATCTCAGGTTTAACATGGTCTTTTTCCTATTCCAGGCAATTTTTTTACGTCAATAAAGAGCTCTTGACACTACCAGTATTGGTTTCATATCTATCTTTGTCATAGCAAAAGTTTTCTTCTGAGACTCTTGTCTCTTCAGGTAACTTACCAACTCCCCTACCCTTCTTTATTCTTGTATTTTTCCAAAGAAATGTTCATCCAGTTCCATGCATTGGTTGCATTTGTCTTAATCCTGAATAGGGTCCAAATGTAGGTTCTGTGGGAGTGCTTGCCACTACAGGGAATTTAGAGCACACATACCAGCAATTTATTTTACCTGTGGTGATGCCCACAGAGGCAGTGAGGAGTGGAAAGAAACTTAGCTTCAGCTTCTAGAGCCTGTATGGCAGTATCAAAGTTGGTGGTAAGTGTTGTACAGCTGGCTTGCTCTGCTGTATTACATCTGCAGATAGCATATAAATGTCCAGTAAACCACAAAAATGGAAATGTATTTATGTACAAATGCTATTCATTTGAACAACTCGGTCTATTTGCATTAGAGCCTATTTTTAAAATGCTGTCAAGCCCAAATATATATAGAAATATATTTACAGATTTCAATTAGGGATTTGTGGACTTGGATTCCAAGTTATTTAAAAATAACTTGAAGTGTTTGTCCAAAAGCAGAGCAGTACAAGAAGATGAATCGATGGCATTTAGGCTAATGAGGATGCTTAATATGTGGGAATTAAGTATTTAGGAGTAATGTGACCAGGCAGGTTATAAAACATAAGACTCTGGAAACCTAATACCTTACTTGTGGCAAAGGATGTTTGATTCTAATTCAGTCTGAGATTGGAAAGTATATGTTTGTTAGTTATCATTATCAACAGATGCCCAAATGTATCTGATGCGCTTTGAGGACTGTGGTCCTCTGAGCCAGGGGTTGTAACTCAGGAATGCTACTGGTCCTGAGGACAAGTAAGTGGTGCTAAGGTACAGATCCTATTTTAAAAACCAGTGTCTAACGAAGTACCAGATACTGTAGTTTTTGAACCAGTTGGTGCTGCTCAAAGTCATTTATGTATGTCTTAAAAGCCTGTTTGTGAGCATCCTGGGCATGAATAATGGAAACTGAAGCAGAGACCTAGTCCTGCTCCTGCTTCGGTGAAATAAATCAGTTTTTTTGAGCACCTTGTCACTTGAATAGATGTAAAGCAGACACTTGGAAAGGGTTAAGGCTCTTTTCAGCGGTGCCCAGGGAAGTTGGAACAGGGGAAGGATTGTCAGAGCCCAGAGGATAAGCTGTGTTCACAGATGTTGGGTTATGAATGTGCTTTTTTTATAGGGCAAACGGGAAAATGTGGATAGCTGTGTGTCCAACTAGAAAGTGTACTCCTAGCAAAATGGCAATACTTCATTAAATCCTGTCAAGCCTACAGCATTTTCTTTTCCTTTTATCAGTGTCCCTTCAGTTCATAGAATCATCAGATGTCCTGGGCTGGAAGGGACCCACAAAGGCCAATTTCTTCATCAGACAGTGTTTCCAGAATTAAATGTTCCCTTTAAAAATTATTAAGCTTTGTTACAATTTGTGTTTTAGATAGTTAGAGATTGGTCACAGTGGGGTTTGTTTCAGGGTGGCAGTCAGAAGGTTCCAAAATTCCATTTTTAAAAAGCAGAACTTCTTAATTTTGAAGTTGTCTTAAAAGCACAACTTCTGCATTTAGCACAGGCCCATGTCTAGTGAAGGCAAAGCACTCAATGGTTCTCATTTCACCATCCTTGCTCTGCAGTGAAATGTTAAGGCTGTCTAGAGAATCACCAGCTTGAACCAAACACTTTGGGGCATTTTTAGGTCTTCATTGCCCTCAGGGGGCATAATTATTTTTTGAGTGTTTTGCTGAACTGTGATAAACATGAGCATACACTTATGCTTCAAAATATCCTCAAAACTGTGCTGAATCATTTGGAAGAACAAAATGATACAGGTTGGACAGGACCTCTGCAGTTCACCTGTCTGTAGTTTTAATTGGGAAAACATGCTTTGGGAAAAAGGTTTCTGAGAATAAAAACATTGCCTAGTGCAAAAAGAGGCTGTCTCAAGTATAAGCATCTTAAATATTTCTCTAAAATTAATCCAGGCCATGCCCTGCAAGATGAATAGCAGCCACCCTTCTCTTTATGCAGCCCTGGATACAATGTGGCTGCAAGCGCACATTGCCATCTCATGACCAGTTAAACATCTACCACTATGCCCGAGTTGTCCTCTGCAGGGCTGCTCTTGGTTCATCCCCGTCTGTGCTGATACCAGGGTTTGCCCCAACATGGGGGTGGCACCCTGCACTTGCTGAATGTTATGAGGTTTGCATGGGCCTGCTCCTCATGCCTGTCAATGTCCCTGGATGGCATCCCTTCCCTCTAGGCTGTCAAATGCAGCACTTGGCTCGGGGTCATCTGCAAACTTGCCAAGAGGGCACTCAGTCCCCCTGTCTATGTCACTGAGCAAGGTATTACATAGATCCAGTCCCAGGTTGGACACAGCAATAAGCTTTGGGAATCCAGGCAAGGCAAGCTTTGATGGGGAAAACAGGTCTTGTTTTCTCAAACTACAAGTGAAGGACAAAGGACTGGACGGAAGGGCTGCAGGAAGTGTGGAACACCTGAAGCACCAAAACCCTTTGTGGTGGGGTTTTCAACACAGCATGATGGGATCAGGCATCTGTATTTGATTAGATCCTTTGAAAATCCCAGTCTAGAGAAAATGCATTATAAAAACCATCTGTGAAATCAGAGCTGTTACAGCAGCTTTCTTCCCATTACTTCTCAAATGTTTTCCTTATTTTCTGGTATTCAGAAAGGAATGTAGTTTGGGATGAGACAGCTTGAGAAGTTGTCATTTTTCCTTAATTATGTAAATATGGCATGATCTAAAAGGTACTCCAATTTACCTCAAGAAGGACTGCACTTGGGAATGACCTTACCTGGTAGTTGGCCCTCCCAGGATAAGACATGGTGATGTTCTAATGCTGTAGCAGATCTGTGTAGGCTGGTCCTTGCACTAACCTGCATTCCTCAGTGATTTCAGGAGCCTCTGTGAGATGCTTCTGAGATGGCTCTCTGTACGTGTTGAGTTCTGTCAGATCAAATGGGCCCTAAAGGTGTTGTATCTCCTGCTAGTATTGAAATTGTAGTCTTGAGGTGACTTGTATCCCCCAAAAGTAGAATTGAGTTCCCCCCAAAAATGTACCACAAAAGCAATTTTTTATCTCAAATTATTCCTCTCAAATTTTCACTCCTATTTATTTATCTAGCTGCAACAATAATTAATACTACAGAATTAACAAGAGGGGCAACTGGAAAGGGGAATTAAATAGAACGTAACTGAAGACGCGTACTTTTTGTCATTTGGGCGGGAACCGGTCGGCATTCAAAATGTCCAGGCAGAAGCAGTATGAGTACAACCACAATGAGACCCAGGAAGCAGTGAGTTCGGTTCCAATACGCAGACCGTATCTCCATTGTCTCAGTTAATGAGAGTTCTAGAATAACGGATTGACAAGTTCAAGGAACAGGCTTATGTTTCACAGAAGAAGCTAAAAGAGTAGTACCAAGGACCTGCTACTGAACAAAGAGAATTTTATGTTAAATTGAAAAGTGAGTTCATTGGATTAGTCTTGCTTTTATCAGAAGGCTTTTTTACAAATCTCATTAGCCAGGTATTTTGGTCTACAAGTAAAATAATTTCTTAATGCAACAAGGGGGACCCCGTCAGCTGCACTGGCTCGGAGCTGCCCTGAGCCCCAACAGTCAAACCCCCAGGAGGGGACATATGCTCAGGGCCCTGGAAGTCTCGCGATTCCCTCTTCTTCCAGCTCCACAGTCTAGCTGGGCGCTACAAACAAACAGCAGCGATGTTTTCATTATCTGATACTAGAAGAAAATTGTAGGTATTAACAATGACTAGCCTTACGTGCTGCAACGTTACTATAAATATTGTTCAAGCAATCGTATTTCAGCTGCTCTGAGAGAGTCACAGAAGAAAATGAATGAATGTTCTCCTCTTCATCAGTGAGTATCCGGAGTAATTGTATCAGAGTCAAAAATTATAGTTCTCTTTTTCTTTTATGTTGCAATAAACGGAGGGTAATCCCGTTTCAGTCACGTCTTTGCTCCAGCCCAGTTCAAGAGAAGTGACTGCAGGGGCGTTGCCACTGGTTTAAGCTGGTAACATAAAGGGCTGAATTTGGTTCCCTACTTGTATCAAACTTTCAGATACTATGCAAGTTGTATATCTCCTTCAACACAGAAACATCTTCACAGTTTTGTCAGAAAGGGCTTACAAGGCATGAGTTTCACAATGCAATAAATAAGCTCAGCTAGGCATAAATCATTTGGGTAGTTCATAGCGTGTTTCACTTAATCCCATCATTGCAGGGCTCTTCTAGATCCTCCATTATCAAATCCTGCTGGTTATTCACCCAATTTCCTTTCTTAACTGTCTTTCTCCCCTCCTTAGCCTTTTGATAAGCTTGATCCTGGGGTGTCTGGTAGTTGGCCGCTGGCAAAATGGCGTTGCTTTGGCCTCGCTGAGAATAGACCTGCCTGTGAACCATCTCCCTGGAGCAAAGCTGAAGTTTAAAGGCCGCCTGAAAGCCTCGGCGAAAGTTTTCATTAAAGAAACCGTAGATGATGGGGTTGACGCTGCTGTTGAAAAAGGCTAACCAGTGAGCAAAGGGATAGATATAAATGTTGATGATTTCCAACTGGATATCTGAAAGGTTGGTGTAGTCTGAGAGCATCATCAGAGTCCACAAGGGAAGCCAGGACAGGGTGAAAAGCAAAGCCACAATAATGAGCATTTTAATGACTTTTTGTTTCTTCTTAGACACGCTGTGCCGCTGCTCCTGGCTGTGTTTTCCCACCACGGGCATGGCTGTGTTGAAGAGAGCAATGCCTATCCTAGCATACATGATAATAATGAGCGACAGGGGCGCCAGATAGATGTTGGCAAACAGAACCGTCGTATAGATCTTTCTCATTCCCGGGTTAGGCCAGTCCTCTTGGCACCAGTATACCGGGCGGGTTTCATTGCCATAGCCAAGGATCACCCTGAAATGCTTCTCCTCTTGTACCTGCAGCATGACTGCAGAAGGACACATGATTGCGACAGCCAGAATCCAGATGACCGCTATAATGGTGACTGCAGTTGAAATGGTGAGCTTCTGCTTAAACGGATAAACAATGCATCGAAACCTGTGGCAAAGACACCCGGGGATATATGTGGAGAAGCCATTTGAGGAGCGCTTAATCAAACAGACAAGGGTACACGCACATTTCAAGTCGTATGATTTTTAGAAAGTATAGTATAAAAAGTATAAAAATCATCTCCTCATCCTGCATAAACCAGCGGAGTTGCACGTAGTTGCTCCGTTTAAGAGCTGTGTTGGTAAAACCAATCTTAAAAAAAGTCACATTTGCTGTTAAGATTTCCTCATTTTGATCTGCCTCTATATCGCCTGCTGCTTCTGCTACTTCATTTAACCAAAGCAGCTACTAGTGCCCCTGCTACCTAGCTTAATAGCTAAGGAACAAACCAATTCCAGGCAGCCAGGCGTAGCCCAGCTTGTACCATCTTTAAAAGATACCAGTGGAGGAGCAGACTGCTATGGCTGCTCTTTAGACCTGGCCACATGTTGTTTTGCTTAATAGCCTTAGGAGCAAAACACATCTGATTTATTGCAGTGTTCTGTGGATTAATGAATTGGCCTCAGCATGGTCAGGTGGCCAGAGGGAGACAAAAGCGATGGTTTACAGCCTCTGCATCATCTTACCTGTCTATGGCGATAGCAACGAGAGTGAAGACAGAGGCAGAAACAGAGATTCCTTGGACCATCCCGCTCACCTTGCAGACCAGGCTCCCAAACGGCCATCCTGGAAGGGAACAGGCAATTGAAATTGCTGCCATCTCACTGCAGCGCTATGCTTACACGCGCAAGAGGAAATTTCCACCCCAGAACAAATATGTTTCTTTTGCTCTGTCAGGCCGTAGCAGGGCTTAGGGAGGCAGAGGTTATGTAAACAAACACTTTGCCAAATGTCTTGGGTGAGTTTCTGATGTTCCAAAGAAGGGCAAAGCAAACATTTGCGGTTTAATGTCCCGTTAAAACGAGATCTTAAGACAAGAAAGCGAATCAACTGCTACAGTTGATTGCTCTCTGGCTCATAGCATCTGCCAAGTCTTCCTAAACATATAACCTGGTAGTGGGAGAATCCCTTCCTTTAGATGAGGGATGTGGAAGTCTGCAAGGACAGCCCCAGTCAGAAGGTGGGTTAGAGGCTTGTCTTCCTCGCCTCTGACTTCCAGTGACTTGAAATGCCTATAGAGCCCACTCAGAAATACGCACCTGCCTTGCAGGGCCCCTAGGGAAGCCAGCACTCAGAAATGCAGGCGAGTCCCCCTCGAGCTCTTTCTGCCACGTGGTACAAACCAGCCTACCTGCAATGATGCTGTCCAGGAGGGTGGTGGGCATGCAGAAGATTCCCACCAGTAAATCGCTGACAGCCAGGTTTAAGATGAAAAGGTTTGTGACTGTACGCATATGTTTGTTCGTCAGGATGATAAAGCAAACCGCTCCGTTGCCAACCATACAGAGCAGGAAGATCAGGAGGTAAGAGACGATGAAGACAGCTGCCACCGAAGGCTGATGAAGGTAGAAGTCCACGTAGGAGACGTTGCCTTCTAAGTAGAGGTACTTGTACGTCCCATTATGATTCAGCGCGTAAGGCCAATCGAACGAGGAGTTTGAGTCCGTTTTCTTACTCATGTTGTAATGTGCCTTAAAAGATATTTTTTAAAAAGTCATTTTAGTATGCTCGAAATTGATCTGAAGAAAAGTGACTTGTTTGGATATACTGTGTGCTGAAATACATGCAAAACTCACGTACGCTCGTTCCTCCGTGGCTTATTTTAACAGTCCATGTTCTGAGCCTCCCCAGATAGGAAAAGCAACAAATACTATTAGTTTGATTTTACAGCACAGGCATACGGAAGTGACCAGTAAGACTGCTGAAGGGTTTCTTCCTTCTGCAGGCTCTATAAATTAAGTCCTTGCTTTCCCAAAGGGGAGGAAAGCCAGTCAGGATGTAAACTGGCCTATTGTGTTGTGTCGAGTAAACAAACCAACAACCTGAACAGTTTGTTTTGAGAAGAAAAAAAAAAAAATCAGAATTCTGGAGAAATCCATTTACTCAACAGCTTGAGTAATCTGGCACTTAGGTAACAGTGAGATTGCTGAGCTATGAAAAAGTGATTAAATTAAAGCTTTTTGAAGCAGCACAAACCTTCTGCCTGAATGTATCCAAATCTAATCCCATTTCATTGAAAAAGAAATATTTTTGTGTACAGTCGGTATTAGACCACAGCTGATTTCCCTTCCCCGCTTACAAGCTATGTAGATCAGGAGGTGAGTCTGCAAACATGGACTACGCTGTGTTTAAAACACGCTGAAGTACAAGATAGCTGGATTAATTTCGTAGCTCTGCTGCTGAATTCCTGTGTGATCTTGGGGAATTCTTCATCTCTCCATGTTGCGGCTTCCTGCTATGAAATGTGAGTACTACTTTTCCCACATGGTTTATTCACACTGTAAAGTACGTTCTCCCATTTTATATTTTATTAGATTACTGTTGGCAAAAGCTATGAGCTTTTTCCAAGAGAGACTTGAAAAAAGTCGGAACTTTCTTGATATTGTATCATCTCGGTTTTAAGCTACAAGTATCTGTGCCTGCTGTGTTGTAGTAGCAGTACTTTTGCTGGTATGATGGCTTGAACATAAGGGACGCAGGACTTGTTACTCGACCGCTTGATGGAGCTGAAAGATTCTATTTAAGGCAAGTACAGAATTTGTATGCCCTAAACTTACTTACTTCCAAATTTAACTGATTAACTTTGTAGGCCGCAATCTATTTTCTTGCCCTGTAGAACCTATAGCTACATGAGACACTGCACCAAAATTCTAAACCAAATCTTAACTATGACAAAATTCTAACACATATATTATACAGCTCACACAGAAATGGTATCAGCCTATGTAACAGGCCAACACTGGCACCTTGACATTTACAGCTGACACCAGGTATCTCGACTTGGAAGCAGCATTCAACATTTTTTTCCACAGGTATTTTATCTACCAGATGGAGAAGTGTAAAGAGGCAGGGGGATAGAGGTATTCCTAACTTAAAAGGAGAGCAAAATTAATTGGTGGCAGAAGGCATAAAATTAACATATGGGTGCAGGTGCCTTTAGGACATCTCCAAATTCTTTAGCATAAATGGAATTTAAATTAAGGCACAAATATCCAAATCCTGATGAGCTGGTACGTGAGGGAAGGAAAGTGCTGGCTGCACCTCTTTCCTTATGAAAGGAAACTTGGAGCGGGCCCTTTTTTGTGCAGCCAAGGTTTCAGCTGCCTCCCCAGCTCCCTCAGGATGGCAAGGTGTGTGCTGGTTTTCCCGTATCTGTGGAGGAACGATGGAAGGTGACATTCTGTTGTCCCTCCGCGTAGGGCGGCCCTCTCCCCGGGAAAAGAAAATGAGCATCAGGTACCAATGCTGAAAGGGCAGGTGTTTTTTTCTTCATTCTTCTCATTGGATTTTACTTAAAAGAGTTTCTAATTCCCCTTTCATCTCTGCCTGTTGCTCCCTGATAGATTTGCTCACACCAAATTCTCAGGAAAGCACTGCAGCTGTTCTGTATTTAGCTTGTCAATGAAATTCAATAACACCAAAGCCTCTGCAAATGTTTTACTTCCATTTAGGAAGTGCAGTAAAAAAAATATTTATTCTGATATGCCTCAGGTTTGGAAAAAGCAGAGTAGTGAAAAAAAGGTCACGCTCTGGTGTCTCCCGTTTTTTTAGAAGTTCAACCCAGTACAGCGTTTGTAATGGGACTGGATTTTTACATCTTCATTAAAACGTCTGCACACTGAGGTAGGTAGGCAAGAATCTGAAATCTCTAGCAAAAACATGGCTTCTTGTATGCTTTAAGAAAGCAGTATATACACGCTGGCTGTAATAGTTGTATATTCTCTTCCCCTGTCCTTCTGGAGAAAGGCTGTTTATTTATCTTTATTGGGTTTATGCAACATAGTTTCAAAATGATTGAAAATATTTTTATTCAAATGTGTTATGTGCCAAATGCTTTAACTAGCCAGAGATCAGAGTCAGCTGCTGTGGAAAGTGCTTTAATGCCAATTTTACCATTCCCTCCAGATAGCAGGTGCTGATGCATTTGCATACAAACATGCCCAAGATGGAGCGTCAGCAGAATTCAGATGTAGATATTTGACAAGAGTAGTTTATGCTCTTCCTTTAATCACGGATCCGGAGCTGTGCCTCATAAATCCCAGGAGATGCTGCGTCACTAAAACCCCATTTAAAGCCCAGCATCTCTCGCGCTCCCTTTCGGCCCGTGACAAGAAATTGACTTCGTGTTGCTCACTTTCCTCGTCTTCTCCCAGCCACTTTCTCAGGGCAGCAAGGAGCAGGAGCCCAGCTCTCCTTGCCCGGGGAGACGACTGCCTGGATGAGAAGCAGAGCTTACCGCAGGAGCTTCCTTGGCTGGGAAAGGCAGCGGGGTGCCTGGCTTGGCATGGCTAGGCTGGATGAGGCCCAAATCTGTAACAAGGAGTGTAACATGCCAGTGTTTGCTCTGTTGCTCTAAGTCACTCTCTGAGGCTGCCAACTAATGGTATTAATCAGGTTAGAAACGTGAGGGCTCTTGCCTTCAAGCCTTCTTTTCCTGATGGCTAGAGCTGGGAGTAAGCAAGGAGTTTGGTTTAACACAGGGGAAGTGAAAGAGCAAGAACCAGAGCAGAGGGTGCCAGTAATCTGACGCTTGTTACATGTCTGGAGCAAACAAAGCAAGGGATCGAGCTGCCCGAACTAATTGCTGCATGTCAGACAATAAATGCAGCTGTAAGAGAAAATGGGTGTTCTGCTCAGTGCAGAGTAAGCCCAAGACCTGTGCTCCTGGTAGGTCTCCCATTCAGCTTTGAAGATTTTTAGCAATGAGTAGCACACATCCAATCCCAAGGGTTTGGAAAAAGTCAGGCCCTCTGCCCCTTCTCATACTCTAACAAAAATAAACACCTATTTGGTTCCTTTCGGTTGGCTTCTCTGAAGTCTCGCCCAAGTTCATGCTCTCCAGGATTTCTCCGCAAATAGCACAGACACAAATGTATGCCTTTTATTTTTATTATTATTATTGTTGTTGTTGTTATTGTAAATTAACACTAATTTTCTTCTGTAGTCCTTTGCTTCCCAGAGGTGGTGGTTTAAGACAGACATTCCAGCTTGGGGAAGATGGCTTTTGCCTCATGCTGCGTTCCCAGTCCCCATGGCCAACGGGACCTGCGCTGCCACGCAGCAGCCCTGCACATGAGGTAGAGGTGGCTTTCTGTCCTTGCCTTCTGTGTTTTGGCTTTTTGAGGGGTCTCTGATGGTACGAGGGAGTTCTTTGTCCTTCCGTGATAGAGGAGCGTTGTTCCTCTGGGCAAGAGCAGAGAAGGAATATCTACGGTTCAATTTTATTGCTGCTTTGTACCTCATATACACAACCGTTCACAGGCTGCGCAGGCTTTGCTAGGCTTTTTACAAATACAAATTGTTATGTAGGTAGTACTAATATGAGGCTTTGGTCCCAGGAACACAAACCCTTGGGGGTCTTTCCTGGGCAACGGCAGCATTCTAGTGAATTAATTACTTAGAATTCTGTTCACTAAGACAACTGAACTGATACCTTGTCACACGAAACACAGGAGGAATAATTTTATAATTATTTTTTGGATATGTATCTTGGCATTCCTCTTTTTCTGACAACGTCTTGTAAAGCAACAGCTTTCAATCTTTTCAGTAATGAACTCCAGAATAGTTTTTGTTCGTAACTGACAAACAAGAAGTCGCAAACAGCCTCAAGGCAAAACTGGAGCTGCCTCTGCTTGTCATATTAGTCTGATCACAGTTGCATTAATGATATTTTCTATCACTGTGGCTGTAGCAAACACAGTGAATCTGCTGTACAGGTACAGTAGCTTTCAGGAAATGAAAAATGTACATGGATTTTTATTATATTGAAGCTGAGGTGGAAAAGGGTTGGCTGGAAGGAGAAGTGAAGTCACTGCCTTGTGTGTTCACAAGGTTCTTACCAGCTAAAACAGACAGCGATAAATAATTGAGAGAAGCATAGAAGCCAGAAACATAAGTCATCTCAGTAAAGGGAAAAAATAATGCAATGCATTAATCTTACAAGATGATAAATAAAAGTAATTTGCTTCCACATGGTAATTGGATAAGGGCATGGCCTCCCTACTTCATTTAATATACAAGAGGAAAATCTGTAAAGAATTAAAGGAAGAGCAGCCACTCATGAAAACCCGCCCAGTGCCCCACACTGGCTCTTTAAGCACACGAGGCTCATACACTGTTGAAAACCCAGTAACAGCACGCATGTACAAATATGCAGTGTAAAGTCTCATAGCGTGACCAGGACAATCGCATGCCGCTGGGTATGGAAAACCAATTTTCCATTTTTACAGTAATAGTTCAAGATAATCAGGAAGTGAATGCAATTATTTATATGTTGGCTACATGGAATAAATCTAGTAACCACCAGAGTCAGCCAACACTGCTTCACCTTTGTGCACAACCATGGGGTTTTGTTATCTTGATTTTTGTGTGTGTGAAATCTCATCACAGATTCCTCTGAGGCTTTAGAAGCTGAAACAACCTTCAGAGACAAGAAGAACAGAAGAGTGTTGTCGTGGAAAAAGAAAATTTAATGTGGTAAGTGCTAATAAAATGTGTTCTTCCCTTGTCCTGAGCTCCATACTCAGTCACAGGTCAATTACAGAAATTTCCTGGAGACCTCAGGAAATGATAGCATCTCTGGTCTGCTGAAGAGTTAGACGGTCCTGCTTGCAAAATGCAGCCGCTGTGGGATGGCAAAAATAGCAGTACCTCGTTGTGGAAGTGTCTGAGAATCAGGAAGAGACAAATGCATGGATTATCCCATGACTCAGTGGATTAGAAAAAGCTATTGACCAAGACAAACAAATTGTTCTTGCCTAGAAAAATGTAAAAGATCAATTGTGACCATTCCCAACTCAGCCAAATGTTATGGGCAGCTATTTTTTAAGAATTAAGTAAGGCATGGAAAGTAGTCAGAGAATGGGCAGTGGTGAGAAGTGACATGTGCCTTAATGAAAATTAATGTTTTTGGAGGACGCAAGAGCAGGGGAAGCGGTCCGATTGCCAGTCAGGCACTTTGGTTGCAAAAGACCATTTCCTATGGAAACCAGCTGAAAATCAACATACTAGTCAACAGGGCCACAGCGCACAGCAAGGCAGGATAAAAATCAGGGGTACCACTGACTATGCAGTAGTGCTATGGCCAGGGTCTGGGGTTTGTACCAAGTTACTGGCTGAACAGGAGGCAACAGCAGCAGGGCATACCAAAGCAGCAGGCACCCTAACAGGAGGTTAGCAGGACAGTAGCTTACAGAGCATGTGAAATACCTCCATACTGTTCAGTTCTCAGGGCTCATTTCAGTTGTTGCATTTAGTGCTGGTCAATTTAATTCAACACAGATTTGGATCAAGTGCAGGGAGTCTATAAGAAGTCACAGGAAAGATCAAAGGGCTCTCAGAAATAGGACCTACAGGGCAATGTTATAAGATACAGGGTCATTTCATCTAAAGAGCTAAAATGTGGCAATACATTCTCCCATTGTGCTTTAAATTTCAGAAATGCTTTATCATAGCGCTATACGTTTCTATAGGTTAGACATGAAAGATGTATGCCTGCAGTTCATTGCAAGCAGAGCTCACCTTTGCTTTCTCTTCCAGAGAAAGAGCAAAGCTTCAGCCACAGCCAATGACCAGTTCCAGACTGAAGCTCAAGTACATGGCAGGCAGAAGTGCAGATGCTGTCGCTAACAAATCAGAGCACCTGGGTTGGCCAACATAAATGCCACAGGCAAGACAGCCTTTCTGCCACGTCGAGGCTTTGTTAGAGTGTCATTAACTTCTCAGAAATTGTTTTAAGGTACGTTTTACCTGTGTTTTGCACTTAATGTCGGTTTCCCGTGTGAGCAGAAGTGTTCGGTCTGTGTAATACCAGATTTGAACTGCAAAGTGCAAACTCTGAGGATATTTATGAATTAAAGTAGTAGAACTTACTCAAAATACTTATTTGCTTTTTCATACATCAGAATTTCCATGATATTTTATATGAAATACCTCAGAGCGTCTTATCTCAAAATGAGCACTATTGCATGGAAACGGCAGGCTTTCAGCTAGGAAAAAGCAGCTGCGAAAGAAAAGCCACACTAAAAATAGCAAGTTGCAATAAAAATGTTTCCTTACTGACATTTACTTCCATGAAGAAAAAGAAATATGCAACGAGAAGCAAATTTCTCATTTTTAAATGGGCAATCCCAGGGAGACATACCAATCTTG
This sequence comes from Anhinga rufa, assembly GCA_013400875.1. Lineage (NCBI taxonomy): Eukaryota > Metazoa > Chordata > Aves > Suliformes > Anhingidae > Anhinga > Anhinga rufa. The sequence continues at coordinate 12,453 of VZTV01001643.1, read as the reverse complement.
CTTGAAGTTGCATGCAGAGCCCTTATGAATGGACTTAAGCTGTTTATCCTCCCCTAACAGTCATTTGTCTGAGCTGGGACCAAAGGAAATATTTTGTCAAAGCACTTTTTTTTTAAAGACTTTAGACTTTCCCTATCCTGTCTAATGATAAAGAAAAACACTATCAGTAGGATTGCTATCATAAATAAAACAAGACTTAGTTGCAGATTACTCATCCACTTGAGCTAGGAATATAAAACAGTTTGCCAAAAAGCCAACTCTCAAAGGTAAATCAGAAGATGCTGAAGGCAGGTAAGGCATTCACAGCAAGTTTGTTATGTTTACAATAATTTTTTCCACTCCGCTTCATTCTTCTGACATTCAAATAATGTTACACAGTCTTCACTTCAAACATGGATTTTATTACCACCTAAATGAGGAAGAGTAAAGCTGAAAATCTACCCTAGCAAACCCTTGCTATAGCTAAGCATTTTCTGCCATTTGCTATTAGCTGACCTCAAGATGCCAACATAGGAATTTTATCCTTTCAACCGCTCCTACCACTTTGCCCAGAAACATTCAAAATCTGAGGTATCCCATTTGGCTGATAGTTGGATACAGGGCGGGTTACCCATTTGGCCTTTTTACCCAGCATGAAGCTGTATGACTTACTGCACAAGGAGAACAGGGGTTGATAGCATCAGCAGATACAGTGACAGTGCTTTTAACATGAGCCCAGCAAGTCCTTGGTTATACAGTAAAATGGAAGTCTCCCAATGCTTTGGTAGCGCAGACACACAGACAAAAATGTTTTCTGCGTGCATGTTAGATTACGATAGTTGTAACATAACACACATGAATTATTGGAGAATTGGGGCTTGGGCTGCTTGTCTACTGCATGTCATTATACTCCTATTTTTTGCTTAATACTTAGTCTTTAAGCTTCCAAATGTAAAGTTTTTCTATTTGATGTGTCACGGGCTGTTTTCGTTTTTAACCAAAATCTCAGCCAACTGTTTCCTGAAATAAGGTTAAAGATTTCCACCCAGAGGCACACTTATCCAGCCAGTTTATTAAGAAGCCTAGCAAGTCATAAGGTTTGAGCCCCCTTATACTTGGAAATGGCTTTTGGTCATCTTCACAAGAATTCCCCTAAGACCACTCACAACCCAAGCCTCAAAGTTCCTCATCTATTAGTGGCCATTTTGCAACTGGAATCTAAGGAGTCCTTTTAGCTTTAGTCCTCTCGGCCACCAGCTGGGGTAGAAACAAAGATGGTCCTACCGCTAATGTCAGCGGCACAAGGGAACAGGCTCATAGGGCGCTCAGTGGCATAGAGAGCAAGGAAACTGTACAACAAATTCAGGACAGGGCTTGGCCTGGGTATGATAGCAGAGGCTTACACCCAAGCCTTAAATTAATAGCTGCTGAGTCAGAAACCTAGCAGATACGCGAGAGAACATGTGTTTAGAAGTTGCACGATACCTAATTGGAAGCTATTGTAATTCTTACTGAGGCAAAGTTAAGGTATCAAAAACCACTCTGTTTTCTACTATGCCACCGGATAGTGTTCTTGTCCTCGTGATGTAGTAGTATACTGAAATCACAAGGACTCAGACATACCCTTTTGTCAGTTAGTGCAATTTACCTGGTGCTTAAGACACCTTCAAAGATATTAACACTTAGGGTACCTTCCCTTTAAAGGGTTTACCCCACACGCACCCCACTGTGTCATCTAGCACTATCAAGAAAAGTACTGGGCTTGCTACAATAAAGGAATGAATGCTGTACAAGCCAGAAGGGTGCAGAAAGCAAAGTGCACTCCATTCATCTTGCCTTTGCTATTCAGACATGCATTCAGCAGAGAAGCCATGAGTTTCTCCTTAAATTAAGTGGGTCTCTGTGGCTGAGCAGTAAAACTTCAAAGAAGGCAATGTAGAAAAAAGCTAATACAGTAGGAGCAGCATTCTCCCCGTTCACCAGGCCTTGCACAGTCCCCGCACGCAGCAGTGTTAGCAGTGTTTTGAAAGTAGGCTACTAAACTTCTCAGATCTCTCTCTTCCCCTTTGCTAACATTGGCTGAGCAAACCCATCCACTACTCCTGTGAGCCAGACACTGAGCACGACATCCTTGGTGCCCTCTGCTACCCCCTCATACCTTCCTTGTATTTGTCCATTTTAATATCTTACTTGAAGTCAGAAGGGGAAACAAATCCCTAGTTGAGAAGCTTTCAGTAGAGTCAAACTATTTCAATTAAATTCTCCTGAGATCTAATCTTTAAGTAGCACCTTTCCATCCATCATGAGAAACTGGCCAGGGACCCCACTAAGTATCATCTAAACTGGTCTGAAATACTCCAGTGAGCACTTAGGACTAAGTGGTGGGGATTAAGCTATAGGAACAGTTAAATGATCGCTGCTAGGCTTCTTGCAGCACTAAATTCCACACTAATGGGATATGAACCTGCTAAATTACTTCCTTCCAGCACAGCAGCTGATTTTTACCATCCCCAGTCCTTCAATATTGGCTGGATGGTAAGCACAACGCTGAATCACCTGATCTTATGTGCATGCTAAGGCTCTGCACATGACTCACTCCTTGTCAGGGCGCTCAGGTAGAGATGACAGCTATGTCATTTGGAGTATTGAAGGGGAACAGAGTAATTGAGGGAGTAAGTAAAATGAGGAAGCAAGTGTAATCATAGTTTAGGTAGAAGCTGAAAGGTGGGACAACAGTGAGNTAACCACAGTAAACATAATAAGCCATTTCAGAGCCCATCTGTCAGGTTGCAAGCCAATTCAATAGGCACCAAGAAGCAGGCACTGCCCTGATGTGACTTATGGGTGGGTGTCCCCTGCATAAGTGGGGGAGCACGAGGATCCTGTAGTAGCTACAGACTGAGCGACCAGAACTCAGCCCAAGGCTCACTGTCACCAAGTCACTAGTCCGTACAGAAACAGGGCCTGGACGTGTTAGTTTTTAGTCCACTGCAGAACTGCAAGCCACCAAGAGATACAGCAGACCAATCTGCTCTGTGGTGTGTCCTCTGCAGCAAGCCTTAAGGGAAGCAGGTAAGTGCTTCCTCAGCAAACACGCCAGTGTCCCTACAGAGAGTCCCTTTCTGTGACACGAGATGATGCTCTTGGGAAGATAGCGTCCTAGGTAGATATTTAAGCCGATTAGCCCACTCTCCCACCCACCTTTTCCCTGCTGCCAACCACTCCAGGTAGCTGAAGAGCCAGCATTGCCTTACTCAAACCCCAGGCAGAGCTGGGAGCAGAGCAAGTAGTTCAGGTCCCCAAACAGAACCCTTTGCTCAGACTGTCGGTGCTCCTTGGATCAAACACAGACACAACTGAAACATGACTTCCATTGGCAGTAACGCTAAAACAGTCTGATTTTAAAGCCTTAAATCATGTTTGTGTCCTAGTTACAATTTTATTCTATGGTAACTACAGTTGCTACTGCTGTGGGGGCAACAACAGATGACAAGATAGATGCCAGCAGAAGAGTAATGGGAAATGCAAATACAGGTAGAGATGATTGCAGCCATCCCTCCAGGTGGAGTTCAGCATTAAAAACTCAGGAGATCTGATTGGCTAAGAAAGAGTTTCTACTCAGTTTGCCATAGTGAGAGTAAACCAGCATTAAGTCCAAAACCCCTTCAACTATACCAGCATGAATTCTGAGAGCCAAACTCAAGAACTAGTGTGCCTGTGACAGCCTCCTCAAGTGCTCTCCTCAGCCCAGTCACAGCACTGACACGACAAACCAAACAGGATAGCATTTTTATCTTCAAACTGAGGGTTTGGACAATAGAACTAGGTGGTATTTATTACATGACCTCCTGCATGGCTTTTTAAACATCATAAAGACAAAATAGCTTATCTTTTCAAGTTTTATTTTAGTTATTTTATTTTACCCAGGAAACTGGTTTCTAGATAGAATGATGAAAGCAGAACAAAGAAATTCTTGTCCTTATCAGCCTCCTTTCTCCTACCTAACCACATGTGAGCTACCAACAGCCTGGACAAAAACAATACCAATAGCACATCACAAGGCTTCTTTGCACTAAATTATGTCTATGCTTATCGTGTTAAGCAAGCAAGAGCCATATGATTATTTGTTTTAAATATATTTTAGCATGGAAATGTTATTGCCCAATATTAGATAGGCATGAAATCACAGGCATGAAATCACAGTCCATGATCTGGAGTATATTCATTTTTATTGCTCTTCTAGAAGAACCACCTCAAGGCAACTCTCACGTTGAAAATCTCTATTTGGTGTACATACAAGAGAGCACAAACATTTTATTTACTGGGGAGGGGGAAGAGGAATTTATATCAAAACCAGACAAAGCTACCCAATAAGCATCCCTTTGGCAAAAATCAGTGACAGGTCCAGAGTTCAAAGCAACACCCTCCTTCCAGATATTTGCTGCAATTACACAGAAGTAAAGGTGTGTGAACTTAGCATTGGGAAAGAATAAGATGTTCCCCCACACACAAGAGCCTACTCCAAGTAGAAGGAAGTCTTAGAACAGCTACAAGCCCTGCATGTTCTCAGCCCAGGGTGACTTACTGTCGCATGCAATTAATACCTTAAGTCTAATACTGACATTGTTTGGGGGAATGCATCTCAGAAATACACCCTCTTACCCCCTCTATACCACCTGGTATGTACTAGGTCAAACCCAGCCAGCTGCACACTTCACATCAAATTGTAGTGTTTATATGGTTTGCATTTTACACCAGGGATCACTACTTAAAGCTCATTACAATTAAATAGCATTTCATCTCCTTGCCCAAGGTCCCAGGTAGTGGAAGATCTGATGATGCATCACTAGCTGTTAAGCAGAACAGTCTGCCTTGACAAAGGGCAGAAGAGGCGGACTGCCTGTGCAGCAAGTCAGTGTTGAATCCTTAACGCTTAGCCACAGCCAAAGGTCAGATTTGCCCAGAGGCAACCCCTTTAATCTTACATACCTGTACAGAGTAAGCAGAAGAAAAACCTGCCTCTTCAGGTTATAGCAAGGGTTTAACCTGCATACCATCATCTCTCCGGATAGAGCTAATAGAGGTTTCTAGAAGGACTCCAGAGCAGGGAAGTTGAGGGGACTCTTCCTATACCTTCCTACTAGCTAACTGTTCTCTTGTACTGACTTGGCACACCAGCACCTACATCTACACAGTTAGATTGAATACTCACTTTTAGATTAATCCACCGATTCTTTCTGTGAGTTGCTCTAGTCATCCGAATCCATTTAGTACTTCTGAATTCCCATTTATTGCCTCAGTGGCATGATTTTCATTATGCACGGAGCAATTAACACCACTCACATTTTAAGCCTCACCAGGATAACATACATAGGTACCTCTAAGGGTCAGAAATTTTACATACCCCTACCATACCAAGAGGTAACCCCTCAGCAACCTGTGGGGTTCAAGCTGTCAAGTTAGAGGTGCCTTTCTGTACATAGCCTAGTCCCGACAGAGTCATCCACATCCCCTTTCCTGTGTTCATCCAGGCATGCTGTATCCTGTCAGGGGTGAAGGGGAGAGCAGCACGCAGCACTGCGACATGAACCAACCCCGCAGTTTCAGCAGCATGGTAAGCTGTCCTGCTTTGTCATCTCCTCTTACCTGATCGTCCCTTTAGTCGCTAATTAGCATTAAGCACTATTCCACTACGTTACCACCTCTCCAGGACTTCAATGAAAAGAGCTGCTGGGAACTACCCTTTACCTATTGCATGTTAGCCATGCATATGTATTGCTGCTCTAAAAAGGTTCATTCTCTTTTGCACCTGCACTCTGAGGTTTCCATTGCAATCAACTCGAGTTCACATATTGAAACCAAGCTCTCTCCACTCTCCTAAAGCTAATTGCATTCAACAAGTGAGAGCTGAAACTCAGGTGTGCCACAATAGTTCCCAACAGATTTGCTTCTGTATTCCAGCAGTTTATGCTGACAAGTGTAGTAGATTTGATGGGACATTAAGCCATATTCATCTCTTAGTGTCATTATGTATCTTAGTTAAGGTTACTTGTACCAGCCATATCCTAATGCTGCTACCAGCAAGTTGCTCTGGCAACCTAGGCTCATCCCCTGGAAGGCAACAGCAAAACAAGCACCCTCTACCCTTGTTGAGTAGGGTCACCTGGTGACTAGTAGCATTTTAATGAAACCCTCAGCCTCAGGATTTTAGGCTTCTACTTTAGTCAGGGATGAAGACAAACCGTACAGTAACTCTTCCCTTCTAAATGCAGAGTTAATTATTTCCTTCAAGAGAGACAATTAGTTTTCTGTCAACGCAGTACTCATGACACCTTTATTTTACCCTGTAAAAAAGCTAAAATCCTACAATTAGTCAGGTTCCTCCTGCTACAAGGCGGCGTTAGGGCAAATTTTTCAAAAACCTTACCCTTAGATTTTAATGCCATGTGGGAGATTTTAGTCTATGAAGTCATCTATCATTATACAATTAAGTTATCATCTCTCCTGGTTTTAAGGGCATTGATGCACCAAAGCTGGCATCAGCTACTACCAGACTACACTGTTAGACTTCCATATAAATAAAGCGGTTCTCTTGCAGTACACATGAAGCCCTGCCTTTGGTTTGCAGGAGTTCAGGGTGTTCGGCAGGTCAGCAGCTCAAGGCACAGCTGCCCTGTTGGCCATGACCCTGCTGGATTCAGCCTACATTCAGTCCACCCTTGAGGCACCCCAGTCCCACCAGCACTGACAGCCAGTGCAGACAGCCCCCGTCTCTTTCTTCAGTGGCAACAGCTGTACCATACAGACATCCTCATCTGAGGAGGAACTGCAAGTTCAGGGTCAGTTGTCTCATGCACTGTGATTCACACAGAAACTACCCATTGATATTGCTACCCACTTGTCTCTCCACAGCCCTCTTAACAAGCCTCTGAGTACCTCTGCCTTTAGCATGGCTGTACATCACTGTACCATTAGCCCCAGTAGATTCAGCAAACCCGAGTCCAGATGCCAACAAAATGGATGAAGGTGACAGAAGTCCACCATAGGAGAATTTGCAGGATGAACGCTTTAGTCTGAGGTCTACACGATTAGATTGCTTACCAAATCACATAGTACATAAATTCAACCTTGAACCTTCAAGAAGCTTCAATTTCTGTGGAAGTGAGCGAGTTTTACTGAGATGCTCATTACAGAGGAGATGAGCATCAGCACAAAACAGGATTTACCATGAGAAACAGGCATAAGGGAAACTAAGCCAGGATTTGGGGCCTGCAATAGCCATAAGGTAAGAATCATCAGATAGCAGCTCTGCCTCAAGCAGCAAGGACTAGAACTACATTTCCCTTGCTAAGATTTCCCTTTTGAGGAAAGCAGCAGCACAGGTCCGTTCCTTTGGTTTGAGATGCCACCTTACAGGTACCTAATTGCAAGCCTCAAGACAAGTTTCTGCCTTGCAGAGAGCTACATTGAATTAGTTACCCTTTCTCCAGCAAAATACTTGAAACTGATCCCACAGCATTTCATACTTTGCAGCTCCCAAGTATGGTTTACATTTAAATAACAAGGCACTACACTTTTCTAGATGAGTTAGGTAACAAAAGGTACTGCAAGCTCCACATACGTGTTTGCTATTGGAGGTCCTCTGCTATTGGTACAAAAGCAAAATAAGAGCATGTAAAATCTGTCTTAGTCACTGAGGAAAAACCCTAAGTGACACTTTGGAGAGCCATTCTGATGGAAATGAGTAGTTCGTTGGACTAAAAAGGGTTGTCTTTGACCTGAACCATCCCAAATGTATCTCTTAGGAGAGTTTTCAGGTGGATTCCCTTCAAAACAACATTTAAATTCAGGTTGAGTTCTGCTCTGTACCCCTGGGCACATTTGGTGTTTGATCTGAACACAGTCACCCTGCTAGCACTAGCAGAAATACAGTGTGGACTGTTAGAGGTAGAGCCAACACAAAACTTGCTCTAAAACACTGTCCTAGGCTTTCCGCACCTTCTTGCGCAGCAAAATGAATGTAGTTGTGATGACTGCCTTAGCAGTTTCCCAGACTCCGCAGAGCAACTGTGTTAACCAGCAGCATTTGACAGCTGACCCTTACAACATTATTTCAGCCCTTTTAACTCAACAACCATTTGGAGAATCAATCAGGAAAAAGCAAAGCAAGTTACACAAATGACTCTACTCACCCCTCTTCCACAGCAGTGCTCTTAGTGGAGCTCAGCATAGCAATTAAGCAGCCAGCCCATTTAGATTGGCACTCTCAGCAGCAACAACACAGATACTGTCCCCCATCACACACAGTCATCCTTGCTGGCCATACAGCTGCCTTGGCCCTGCTGGGGGGGCTAAGCGGTGTCATGTCTGCCCCCCAGGTTTTGAACAACAAAGCCAAGTGGGTCAGAGGCATCTACTGCCACCGCTTTTTCCCCCCAGCACATGAAGTGCTCAGTATTGCAGCCACACACTCCCTGGGACCAACTTAAGCTGCATGCGGGGGGGCTTGCTTACCAGAAAGCAGACACCTGGCATCACCAGGAGCCCCGTGTAGGCTGTGTGATGTCCCCAAGTAAATTGGGGCGCACCCCCACCTCAGAGCAGCAGGATCAGCATCCCACCTCACACACACAAACCTGCTGCTCACAAAGCACCTGCAGTTTTACCCCAGCTCCCAGCTCCAGCAGAGGGGGAGGCACAGCCCAACCCAAGTTAAAAGCAGCCCCCCACCCCACTGGATACCCCCACTTACAGGTACCAGAGCTCTGCAGCAGCTCCTTGTTAGTGCAGCGAGGAAGAAGACTGCAGCCCCAGGCACAGCAGTGAGGGAAGAGACCCTGCAGCTCCTGCCTGATGCAGGGAGGAGGGAGAGGAGGAAGGAGGGACTAGAGAAAACAGCCCAAAGCCAAGCTCTGGGGCTAGAAGGCTGCCACCTGCAGCCACCGCTGTCCTGGGGTGAGGGGGTGCCTGGTTTGCCCATCAGGGCTGGGTTTCCTCCCTGTGTTTCACTGTAGAGCCTCCCCCTTCTGCTCTGCCTGAGGCATCCCTTTGCCTTGGGAAGCTGGTTCCCAGGGTCAAGGACTCACAGCTCCCCCAGCAGATGCCAGCCCCCTGGCACACGCCCCAGACCTTACAGCTGGGGGGAGAATCCAGAGCCATCCCCGATGCACCCAGTGCTCCCCAGTACAGCATGCAACTCTCAGGCTCTTGTCCTGCACACCAAGTCACAGCATTTAGATCAAGCCTCTCTGCAGAGAGGGCAAGGCTAGATTTTCACTCAGCAGCAGGAGCCAGGGGAGAGAGAACAGTCTGCATGGCCCAGGTTAAACCAGTCAGCCCTTGGATCCCAGGTTGGAGTGTTTGCCGTACCTGTTTCTGCCTCCCCAAATTCCAACTCCCACCCAGACCCCACAGCCAAAGTCTGTAGCAGTCACCCCACCAGCATCACTAGGTGCTTTCTCCCTCCTCATATGGCTCAAGGGTGGAGGAAGGGACTCCCAGGAAGGCTGGCAAGTGCTCCAGGCCCAACTTACATCTCCACAGCCAGAGCAGAAAAGAAGCTCCAGGGCTCTCGCTTAAACTGGAGAGAGCATCCCTGCTCCCCAGGGGCTCCCCACAGCACCGCTCCATGGGTACAGCTTACCCAAACAGCCCCTTCTAGCTGAACTGGGCTTCAGCAGATCAAAGCAGCCCTGGCAGAGATGAGGAGAGCAAGGGGCTCTGCCATAGTGCTATAACCAGCCTGAGCTGCATAACCAGGGCATGCCGGGTGTCTTCTGCCTTTTTGAAGTCCACAGCAGTCCAGTGTCTGTAACGGGTCTGTGCTTTGCGTATTCATTAAAGTCTTTGCACATTAAGCTAGGTAGACTAGAATCTGAAGTTTCTCTCACACAGCCTTTAACATAACTCTTTCTCCTTCATTTCCCCCAGTTCCTCTGCAACCCACACTCTCTAGTGGTAGAGGTAGGACTTCCCTTTTTATACATCAACCTAAATTACTTCAGATGAACTTTTTTCCAAGGCACTAGAGGTCATGCCTGGGCTGTAAGCAGCTCTTCATTTTGCAAAAGACTAAACTTAAAAATGAGAAAGCTAGACCCTCCCGTATGACTCAAGCCTGTGTTACAGGGTGAGCTTGAAGAAGAACAGTCTGCAGCCTTATTTTATCAACCAGTAGAAGTCACCCCTTGAAGTCACATGCTGCCACTAACTTAATTAGCTCCCAGAGATTACAATAAAACTAGGAAACAAAAACTTAACCCAAACAACAGCAGGAAACCAGAGCCCCCCTCCACATGCACAGCACCCGAGCAGGACTCAGACAGCCCAGTTACACTACCCAAAAGAGAAAAAAAAATTACAAAACTCACAAGAAAATAAATAATGTACAACAGAGCTCCCCCCAAACTGAGAAACAGAGCCCCTGGCCTGAGCTTAAATGCAGAGCTGGGGCCAATGGGGAGGGGGTGTGGGTGGTGGAGGCTCCAGGTGGGGCCGTCGGGGTGATGGGGACCTGGTGGGGCACTGGGAATGCCTCCGTCAGCAGCTGAGCCCCAGCAGCTCTGACACCGCCGCCGCTGGCATCTCCAGTGGTCTTTGTGATCCGCGTCGTTAGGTCTGACTACATGGGGAGGTCAGCCCTCTATTTTCTCATGACAGTAGGGAAACAGTCGATGGGCACAGACTATGCGCTGCCTGTGTCCTGCTTGATTTGCCTACTGGCCTTCAAGTCGATCGACAAGAGCTGAGATCAGAAAGACCCACTTAAAATAACAAATGTGGGGACAGACAGAAGGGAGAAATATTTCCAGCTCTTCCAGGTCCCAGACCGCCCCCAGCACATTCAGTGCAAGTACCAGGCTGTCACGACTCACGGCCAGCGGCACAGAAGCCAGGAGGTCTCTGTGGATTCGGTATAGGGAGGGATGGCAGCATCGCCCTCACGTTTGGATTAGGTATGTGTATTTTGTTACACGCCTCAGGACACATCGTGAGGCTGTGACGGTCCCATCTGGCCTGACAAAGGAAAAACAATTATCTGAAATTGGAAAGAGCTCATTCAAAAGAAGCCGTTCCTGCAAGGAAAAAATGGAAATGTCCCTGCTCAGGTGGAAGTGCTGTTCCTGTGCGTGTGTGTGTACGCTGAGGTGTGCTGCTGCCTCGGGTAGGGGAGCCTGCAGGCAGCAGAGCGGGGCTCCGACCCGAGTCCCGTCTGAGCTGCTCACAGGGGGAATGCGCGAGTATCTGCTGCCTTTCCCTCAGAACGGCTCACAGAGTGTCGATGCGTTGCGGGGCTGTCCTGTGGCCTCATTTCTGCTCCTAATTTGAAAGTCTTTTAGTTGTTACAGGGGAAGTTGCTGTGCAGGGGGTGAGCTACGCGTGGGCTCGCGGTGACAGGCTTGGTTTGGTTCTCGTAGGTGACGCTGCTGTTGCGTGGGATGTCATCGGAGACGCCTGCGATAGCCGCAGGGGAGAACGATCCCCTCTCCTCTGTACACCCCAGCAATCGCTCCCAAAGCATGCCCAGGGCAGGGTGAGTGCTTCTGTCTGTGTCTTCCAATACCGTGTGTGTGTGGGGTGTGTGTGAGCTGCAGCCTGCCTGCTCTCTGCCGGCCGCTGCGCCGGTTGGAGGGGTCCCCTATCCTCTCAAGCGCGGCGTCGCGACCGCCGCACAGGGGAGGGTGCCCTTGGCAGGTCCGGGAATCAAACCGGTATCAAACCCCATACTTAAGGCCAGGGTTTGTGTCGCAGCGATGGTTTCTGGCTGTTAAGCCTGGGAGCTCGTCAGTACCAAGTACCAGGGAAGAGGGAAGCTCCGCGTTTGTGGGCCAAGAGCGAGCCAGGGACTCGGCGGGACCTTGGGACAGCCCGACTCGAAGGGTGTATGAGGGGGACAGGGGGTTTGGGAGTTCCCCGGAGCATTAGAAGGCCTTGACCTGCAAGAGGCTGCCTCAGTCAAAGCCCACGCGTTCAGGAAAGGTTCATTTCAAACGCGTTCCCGGCGGTGCCGCTGCAGGGCTGGACGAGGACGCCCGGCGCAGGAGAGGGCCCGCAAAGAGCTCCCCGCTGCGCGGCCCCTGTGCCTGCGGGCTCAGGCGCCTTTTGGGCTCCCCGTCTCTCAGGGGCCAGTGCCAGGAAGCAAACCCAGCGCGTTTAGCTACAGGCGGGTGCCCGAAGGGAACCTGCTGGGCACAAGCTGGCAGCGGGCAAACTGAGGTGGGAGATGAGGGAGCGCTTTCGCAGGAGAAGAGCCACGGCTGGGAGAGGCTCCTGGAGCGGCGCTTCAGCACCTGAACTGGCCAGCTTGCAGGCTGGCTGGTGCCCGCCCGCCCCGCTCCGCCCCGCTCCGCGAGGGTTTAACAAGCCCCGGGGCGGGGAACCGCTCGCCACCGCCAGGGGGCGCCTCGGGGCGCGGCGGCGGCTCCGGTAACGGGGGGGCTCGGGGTGGGGGGTCCGTGTGTCCGTGTGTCCGTG
>VZTV01001642.1:55813-116700 GCA_013400875.1 Anhinga rufa | reverse complement strand
CAAAAACAGCCGTTAACATTCTTTTGTTGAAGACTACTGAGATTCTTAGTACGTATTAAGTATTTAAAATAAATGTTTACTGTTTATTTCATTGGAGAATATGTAACTATTTACAGAGACAGAGATACCTCTGTGTACTTGTGCACCTAGACTTAACGTGCTTCCATGCACAGCTTTTTAATTGAGATATTTACATAAGCCTAAACAACAGCTAGGAAACTAAATTAAGGTAGGAAGTTGAGATTAGAACTGTTGTTCGGACATCTGAGATTTTATCTGCTGTTTTGAAAAATTCTTTTGACAAAATATTACACTAATAGATAATCCTAGCACTACTGGGAATATACTTCTGATAATAGTATTATGTGCCTTCATTTCAGGAACTGAAAGCTCATGAACAAAAACTTGAGTAGTTCTGTCAAAATTATGGTGTTCAGTGTATAAACATGAGAAGGGCTGCACCCCTTCCCCTGCCATTTCTTTTCCATATTGAGTCCCAAGCTTTATAAATCCAGATGTGGCCCTGAGGGAAGTGTTTGCTTTATAGTACATTTGCATAGTCATTTGCATAGCCAACAGGCTGTTCATGAGCCTTATGTGATGTACTACGGCTTCCAGATGGACCCCAGCTGAAGCAAAGTGGTAGCCAGCCACCTTAGGGGAGAGATGAGCATGGGTGTATGTGCAAAAGGTTGTCTAGGAAACTTGGGGTTTAATATTGCAAGCTTTTCCTTTTTAATATTGTTGTTTTATTTTATTTAATCTTGAGATACTGATTGTAGCTTATGCTTTTTTAAAATTCTGTTTTGTCAGCAAATTATTCATATCTCATGGTTTACCAGCCCAAGAAACACCTGCATTCTCTGTTTAAAACTAGCTAGAAGCAGCTTCTTATTCAGGGTGAAAATTCAGTAAACTCTGACTTCAGTGTCTGAACTCTGAACCAGTGTCTCTGACACTGGGTTTCTTTTTCCTGCTGTTGTCTTCCTGTGTGGGTGTGACTTTTCTATTGTTAATTTGTTTATAAAGAACAAACCAATGGATTTTCAGGTCAACATGGAATATCACTGGAGAATTACTTCCTCCAGATGGCTTACAAAAGACTAATCAAGATCCTGTTGGTCCTATTTTGCTTTTATTTCTCTTTGGAAAAGATTCCTTGTTAAATCTGCGAAAACTTTGGAGAGGTCTTCCTATGGGAAAGAGGCCTCCCTTGGAAAAGGATGAAAACCACTGAAATATAGAGCCAGTAATGCTTAAGCACTAAATTCTTAGTGCTCAAGACACTGTTTTCTCCCCTCTCTCAATGTTCTGAAATACTACTGTAGAGTTGTATTTTGTCTGGTAGAATTCATAACTGCTGGGATTATAGCTAAAGAAAAAGATATAACCTTTTTTGTATGCAGTATGCTGTGTTTGCACAGTAGCTTAATTACTATTTGAACAGTCTCTGCCTAATAAGAGCGTAACTGGAATTTCTTAAATGCTATAAAATTAAGACAGGGGAATATGCTACAGATGAAGAAGATGAAGACATGGGACCTGTCCTTCCAGGAGGTGACATGGCTATTGAAGTGTTCGATCTCCCTGAAAATGATGACATGTTCTCCCCCAGTGATGTGGACACCAGCAAGCTTGCTCACAAATTCAAAGAGGTAAGTTATAGATCAGAAAATATTCTTGCAGTGTCTCACTGGAATTAGATTTCTAGTTATCTCATTGCTCAGTGCCTGCTTTTTCTCTTGAAAACTAGAGTTGATTTCTAGCTGTTTGTATACTCGGTACTTTTGAATGACTCAAGAAGTTCTGCTTAAAAGAAGTGGAACTGTTCTTCAGAGTTCTTTTAGCATCAGCTTTCAGGTGACTGTTGCATTGATGGAGGATAATTTATAATTTAAGTTTTCAGCACAGAAGTTACTCTGCCTCAGCACGTAGTTTGCATTTTTTGACCACAGGAAGACAAAATACAAGTTAATTCATTATTAGCAGGTTGCTTTTTTTTTTTTTTTTTGTAAGATTCCAATCAAAAGTGATCAGAAAAACCAAACAGCAAATGCTAAATTTTGTTGAAAAGGGACACGTGGAGCTCATCATATACCATTATGCAGCAACTCATCAATGTACAGCAGTGTAATATGTTTGGCCATGTGTTTAGAAAGATGCTGTATGGGGGAAACAGGCATATTTTAAGCTGGTGTTTTACCAAACTCTGTGGTTACAGAGTTTGTATAGCATCCACTGGTACTAACTGGGGCTTGAATTAGCGGTGTTCATTGCAGTCATTGAGTTCATATAACTTAACATAGCAAAGTACTGAGAAATATTTCTTCTGTATTTTAGGCTGTGCCTTTGATGTGGTTTATTTCTGAGCTTTCCTGAATTCTGATGCAAAATAAAGACATGAAACAATTGGATTTATCTGAGCCCACAGTAATGGGCTGTGATGACAATGAAGAACATTTTTCTTTTTAAATACAGGAAGATGGAAGGGGTGAAAGTAGCCAGAACCTCATAGGAGATTTGAGCAGCAGAACCTGGGCGCAGAAAGGAGTTTTAAAATATGCAAGGTCCCTTTTTATCCTTCTTCCCCTGTCCTCTCCCTTTCCCCTTCCCTCCACTCAAACCAGATATTTTATCTTCTATAAATATATGTTGTTACTACTCTCTAGTGAGAGTAATGTATGGAAAGTAATCAGTCAATGAACATCCAGTCTTTCCCTTTTCTGCTGATACCCTTTTCAGCCTTTGGATGCCTACTGTTATACATCATTGTTTCCTGAAGTTTTTTACTTTACTTAAATGAGAATTTTCTCACTCCATATTTCAAGTTCCAGGCTCTTATGCAAATTAGCAGAACAGTTTACTTCGTTTTCTAATACTTTGCATCATACATAGTGATACTTTCTCAAAGCAGTGGGAAGATGCTACTGTTCTGATTGTGCTCATGTACCAAGGCTATGCAGATGCAGTGATGGGCAGGACACTCACCTTTGAATAAATTACCTGTAAAACTATTTTGGAATACAGTTTCCATCAAGTTGGGCTATTGCCATACTTGAGCATGTCCAAACTGATTTGAAGCTGTTTGCAGACTTGTCTGATGTAACGGCCTCAAAATGCTGGTGNACAACCAAACAACAACCAAAACCAAACAAACCAAAAACCCACAAGTGGTGCAACCGCTCACCACCCACTGACCAACGCTGCCGGTTCCTGAGCCGCGATTGCTGCCTCCCCCAGCCAACCCCCCCCCAGTTAATATACTGGGCATGACGTCATATGATATGGAATATCCCTTTGGCCAGTTTGAATCAGCTCTCTTGGCCATGCCCCCTCCCGTCCCAGCTTCTTGTGCAGCTGGCAGGGCATGGAAGCTAGAAGAGTCCTTGACTAGTTCAGCACTACCTAGCAACAACTAAAACATCAGTGTGTTGTCAATATTATTCTCATACTAAGTCCAAAACACCGCACTATACCAGCTACAGTGAAGAAAACTAACTCTATCCTGGCTAAAACCATGACAAGAGGTCAGAGGAAGGGACTTTGGCATCCTCCAATTTAAGTGCAGATGAGAGCCTGAGGAGAAACATTAAATACTCCTGCATGAGTGGACTCTTTTTCACTAACACATGCAGTTACCGCTGTTATGATCATGCCACTTTTGTTTCATTGATTGTATTTAACAGTACACAGCTGCATTTTGTTGGCTGCTACAGAGTGAGTACATGTATTTTTCTTGGTATTTGCCCCGAATTCTTTCAACACTAGAAGACTTGTTCACGATCAGGCTGTACAAGCCCACACAGTGTTTTCTGGAATTGTATTTAAAGAATAACTGTTCTTTCTTGTTCTCACTCCAGAGATTAATGAAAGTATTAAACAAGTGGGTTGGACATAATCTTTAAGCATAATGGTTTGACCTAATTAGTTGAATTCAGTCTTTGCAATGAAAAATATGCTCACATACTTTGAGAGCACTTTTGTTTGAAATGCCTTGCTTTTGGAATGAAAGTGAGAAGAGAGATGGGCATTCCTGGGTGAATCACTGTACTTCTGCAAGTCTTGTTTTCCTGGCTGTAAAACAGAAAAATGAGTCTGATTTTCCTTAACTGCTTTGAGAGAAAGAGCTAGAAGCTTTATTTTAGCTGTGATGATTGAAGAGAGACAAGATCTGTAGGGAGAAGGGACATCTTATGTAAGAATTAGGTATTATATTTCATGTCTTAATGAAATATATGAAAACCTGATTATTATTGTTGTTGTTATTATATGCAAAAATTGTAGAATGACTATATAAAAATTGTAATGGAGATTATTAGATTCCATAGGGTACTTTCTTTCCCAGTGCACTATGGATATTTTAACATCTGCTAGCTTTTCATCCCATTCTACCTTTTGCAGTCTTAGATTAACTCAATCCATTTTCTCTATATCTTATTTCTTATAAGAAGTCATATTGTTTTGAAGAAAATTAATCAGCTTTTTAAGACATGTTTGAAAAGGAAATGTGCCAAAAATTATTCAAAATGTCTTTGTTAAAATTAAGCCTTCACAGTTTTATGTTGACTTAGGAAACGTAAAAGTACAAAACATTATCTGCCAAGAATTTGTTTGGCATTATATGGGACATGGAATAAGGTATTTCTACTATTCTATTAGTAAACTTGCTTTAAAATTTTTAACAATGGACTCCAGATTTGCTTGCCAAACAGTTGACCTTGCCTGTTTTTCAGTCTAACCTATAAATGTGTTAGTATTTGTCATCTATTCTGTAAGCATTAGTTCTTAAAAAAAAAGAAAAAAGGAAAAAAGTAGATGTCCAGCTACATATTTGTCTCTTCGGCAGGAAAGTGTCTTTTTTCTTCTGCCTCAGTGGAATCTGCTGTACCATGTACTGATTCAATGATCTGACTGGGTGCTCAGTATTCTTTTTTTTAACTTAATAACAGAGAGTATAAAAATAACTGTTAAAACCATCTGTACCTGAGCAGATTGTCATTTATGCAACAATTTGGAGTTTATTTGTATGTAATAATAAGATGTTTAAGTGCTGCTTATAGGTTTGTGGGTTTTAGAAGAGATGGGAATGGACTCTAAGCAGGTAGCTTTAAGTCTTAGCTTTTTGATTTCATTATTAACTCTGCAAAGGGCAAAGTCTAACTCATCCATCCTTCCCCTGATTTTGTCTCACTCCAAAACAATGAGGTAGCAGAACTAAGCAAAGGCCTGGGCACTTTATAAACACCATAACATTTTGAGATGGTTCTTTCATAATTTTCACTACTAACAGAAATGGAATGATGAGAAAAAACAGCTCTCAGTCTCTGAAAATTGCAGATCAGAGGTTGGATTGTGTGAAGTCAGAAATTGCAAGTAACCTCTTGCAGATGCTAATTAAAGTATCTCCTTAGTTTCCTCTACTATGTACAATTACAAAAAGGTATATATTCTTCTCAGCTTCCTGGTCTGCTGGGTGGAGTAGCTGCACTGGTGTCTCTCTGTCTGGGACCAGTAGCCCTGCTTGCATGTGGCACTTTCTCAGGAATCCTGTGTGATCTGTGGGTTAGCTGCGTGCTCGGGGCAGGTTCGGCCTGGCCCCATGCATGTTCCAACCTGCTAGTGTGTCTGGTGTGCCTCCACATTTTACATGTTTCTGCAAGCTGTTCTAGTCAGTGACTGGTTTCATTTGAAATGAAATCTTGTATTTGTTTTCACTGAGCACTTGAAGATTTGTTACACTTTTCAGTGCAAAGTCAAAAAGTGAGTGTAAGTAACAGATGATCCTGGGGATGAGAAGTGCTTACAATCTCCTGTGGAGACAGTGACCAAGAAATGAGCAGTGGAAAGAAGATTCCTAAACTGTTCCTCAGGTGAACACGTTGCATCAGTGCCTCCTTTATTCCTTCCAGAATAAATTCAGTAGTTCTCCACCAGAAAGGAGTAGGGTTCTTCACCAGATCAGTTAAGGCTGATTTGCAGACCAAACTGCATCTGAGAGTGTGCATTTCTTATGCCACAAGAAGTGCACGCAAGAGGCTTCATGAAAAGGCAGTTTCAAAAGTAGCTTGGCCTTTCTCAAAGATATTTGTACCGATCTGGTCTGTGATGGCTCCTGTTATTTTGAAAATTACTCCTCTCCTACAGAAGAACTTCTCTTTTGAATTATTTGTACAGTTTTTTACTAACAGCCCTGGTCTTCAAGAATGTAGGCATTGCTTCACCAGAGATGATAATTTCTGGTTCAGTACAACTCCCTCACATACTCCATTAGCTCTACATAAACTATTCCCAAAGGCTCCTGTTAGTCTTGTAAGAGAAGTAGCCCCCATGTAAAACATGCTTTTCCGTAACTATTCCTGGTATTCATAAATAATGAACAAAGTTTGTCTCCACTGCAGTGCCAGCTCAGGCTGTCACTCAGGGTTTGCCCTTGCCCTCAACCCAACACACACGTGGGATTAAACTGATTAAGATTAAACAGTGCTTTAGATTTAAGGTTTTGGGGCCTATGAGAAGTTTGTCCATGCTGCCTGCTTTAAGTAATAAAGCAGCAACGATTTGGGTGCAGACCAGTTTTGGGTGCATGTGCATGATCGTTTCCATTTGGATCAGGGTTATGCTGTTGAAGCTGTGGCTCAATTTGTACCTCAGAGTGTTCTTGAAGCCTATGAATAGCAGACCTCTGGGGTGAAACTAAAGATGTTTCAGGACATTGCCTAATACACTCAAAGAGCTAATGAATATTCAGTCCACAAGATCACACTCATGTAGGTTAGTCCAAAAGAAATCCCCCCAGAAAATGTGCAGGTGGATGCCAGGTCCTCAGCACCAACCCTTTCACTGTACAGACCCACTGTTATTGTGACACACTGCTTAGTAATATAACTACAGCCTTTAGCACGCTGCCTGGGCTGTTAATCTACTTGCAATCATTTTGTGTGCTTGAATGCCATTTCCTGTTTTTTACAGTTTCCCGTGTAGCTGCTCTCAGTTGAGATAGCTAGCTTGAGCAGAATAACTCCAGCTAATGGTAGAGAAGGATAGCATCAGTTTAGCTTTTTTTCTTGCATGAAATAAACGTGTGGAATCTTTCCTCAAGGTTTTCCTGACTTCTTGAGTTGTAAAATCACTTATTTCCATATTTGCTTTTTTGTAACGTGCCTGCTTTAATCAATGCAGTGGGACTTTCTAACAGCACTGGGAGGTATTTCACATTCACATCAGAGGAGAGCAGTACCCAGCAGGATAACATCTATTTTTTTTTACACATAAGACATTAGGTTTTGCTAAACAGATTGGATGTTCTGATTTGAAATGATGAGTGGTTAGACGGCATCCTATCTTTAATTAGGTTGCACAGACTGAGTCATTTTGCAAGCTAGACATTTTAATTTACAATCTACTGCACTGCAGCACTCTTCAAGGCCTTCTGCTATGTAATAAGGTATTCAACTTGCAGCACAGGCTTTAAAAATACTGGAGTACTCTCTGTGACTTCACTTGTTTATTTTATATTTTCAATTTTAGTTGCAAATCAAACATGCAGTTACAGAAGCTGAAATTCAGAAGCTGAAGACGAAGGTAAGAATCAATATACAGTTAATACACGCTTTTTTTTTTCCTCTCATGCAGAATCAGATCTGAAGACATGTATCTTTATGTGGGTGGAGAAGTCAACATCCTTATTAAAGGCTGATTAAGAAGCACAGTGGCTCAGCTAAATCTTGTCTTGGTGTATATTCTCTGTTCAAAGTTTCAAGTAAAATCTTAAGTGCTGCTATTAAAAGAAACTGCCAACTTGTGTAGCTTCAATTAAACATACATTTTAAGGGGTATCATAATGACTAAATGGCATATTTCTAGTTTTACAATTCTAATGCATATTCTCAGGTTTTTACATTATATTTGGACTGAATATTCAAGCCTAAGTTAGTAGGAGTTTTATTTACCAGTGGTGTTAAGGTATACTGTTTATGTTTCTGACATTTTTTGTAAAAAAAAAATAATTTATTTAAAGGTGTTTAATAAAAATTACTTTTTTATATAGAGAAGAAAAAGAGCTGCTTCATATTGCTGCAGTTCTTTTTAAGAGATACTCTAGAAAGGAAAAAGCTTACCAGTTTAACAGAAAATATTATCTCACAATCGGTTGCTATTTATTAGATTAAATTTGCTATAGCAATAAAAAGAAATTGTATTTTTGTACTAGAATAACCTTTATGGGAAGTCAACTGATAATTCAGTTGTTGAGTAATATTAGGTTTTATAATGACATCCTTCTCTTTGAGTTTGAGTATATTATAAAGGAAGTAAAAAGAAGACAAAGAGAAAATTGTACTTCAGAAAAAGATTTTAGATTATTATTTCTCTCTAGGAACTGTTTGCACTCACCGCTTATTTCGCATAATGTTTATCAAATCTATATAAATTACTGTTTAAAAAAATTCAGATTGCAACTGTTTTCTGTAAGGACAATTTCTGTTGTGCCGTTTCAGTTCAGAAAGTCAGAAATCTTTTCTTCCTCTGCTTTCTAGTTCCAATATAGCAATCAGAGCCACACGGTCAATCCCTTGGGATTGTGCCACACCCCATTGATTTATGGCAATGATGCGTGGGTGTAAACGTTCATCTGTGCAAATCCATTTGCAAGATTAGGGTTAATGTGCCTTTTTGTGTTGGACTTCTTTTAGAGCCAAAGAAAACGCAGCTAGTTTAGGTATATTACTAATAAAACTGCAAACAAGTTATTTCCTTTATGTGTGCATCATCCTAGATGCTAGCAGAACTGCCTAGAGCAGATTAAACAGCCTTGATAAGTAAACAAGGATGTTAAGGCATTTTTTCATTTTCCATAAATTCTAGGAGCTAAAATATACGAGTTGCTGAACAACCCTACCCTTATCCAGCACCAAACATTCAAGCCTGCAACTAGCTTCAGCTGGGAAGTGAGAAGCCTAACACAAAAAAATCTAACAAAAAAAAACTAGCAAAGGAGCTAAGGTTTATTATAAACTCAGTAGTAAAATTTGGACTTCTCTAAGGTCACTTGGAAAAAGTCGTTGGACTTCAGTGGTGCCAAATAGTGGAACTCACAGTGGAACTGCACTGGTAATAGATTTAAGCAGTGCTGATATGTTTGGCAGAATTAGCACCTGAAGTTTTCAACAGCAAGGGCACATTTTTCTTTTCGTATTGGCTCCTTACAACTTGGCAAGCAAGTTTAAAGAAAACAAGAGTAATATATTTATAACAGGTTCTCTTTGTCTGCATAATAGTTCTGGCATAGCTTCAGTGCTGGATGCAAAACTCTCTGCTTGCTTATATGAAAAAAGGTTCTAGGTTATGACCCAATGTTAAAATTTTAATTATGCTCCAACATCTTTTGTTTGGCTTTCTAGATTAAGCAAGATTATGACATGAAAATAGACATTGTAAGAATTCAATAGATTTTCTCATTTGGGTAAAAAAGCAGATAGTTAGCTTAGATTCAATTGAGTTTTTTCCTATTGTTTTCTAAATTGTTCTTAAATCAAATATAGAACCTGTAAATCAGATTCCCCCCAAGATAAGAAAATCCTCACTTTATGAAAGCATATGAATGCTTTCTAAAACCTGAGCCAGATGCATAGAGCAAAATGCATCCCCAACCCTGACTAATTAACCCTGCAGTTTGCCTGAATACTTCACTGTTGACATTTTTAAAGCATGTTGGTATATCTGAGAAGCAGAGAGGCTGCACTGGCTGCACAGAGCAAAATTTCTCCTTCGTCTTATGCGGAACAATAATGTACATGTCAGACTGCGTTCTTTGTCTTTGAATGGTCTTTTCACTGCTAGTATATTAATTTTATAGCTATTAATTCACTGATTTTCACTATTCATGTTGTTTGAATTCATCCTATGTGACTAGGCTGCACTTTGCACCTCTTTATTGACCAGCATCTCTACTCTTTTGTTCAGCTGCAGGCTGCTGAGAACGAGAAGGTGAGGTGGGAATTGGAGAAGACCCAACTCCAGCAGAACATTGAGGAGAATAAAGAAAGGATGATGAAATTAGAGAGTTATTGGATTGAGGCACAAACCCTGTGTCACACAGTGAATGAGCACCTCAAGGAGACGCAAAGCCAGTATCAGGCTCTGGAGAAGAAATATAACAAGGCAAAGAAATTAATCAAGGATTTTCAGCAAAAGTAAGCAGCTACTCCAGGCTCAGCAAATGACTTAGTGGCCAGATAGGAAACATATATGTGATGTATTTTGAAATATGAAACCCACTATTAAACACCTGTAAGGTAAACACTATTTTTCACTTTTTTTCATGAAAAACATGGGCTCATTATTATGGAAAAATGTTAGTACTATTTAAGTATTAGTTTAGTATTGTTGAAAAATAATACTATAACTAAATTAAGACTTAGTCTGTAGTATTCCAGGTTGGAATGTTTCAGAATTACTAGATACCTCAATGTGATTGCAAACAACCAAGAGTAATCACAGTAAAGCGTTTGATTAGCAGGTTTTGCAGAAGTATTGGTATTGGTATTGTGTCAGGTGGATTCACTCCTGCTGTGTACTAATGTAAGATCAAAAAGAAAATTGTTGGTTTACATTTTACATTTTATTTTTCTTCTTCTTGTAGATGCCAAGAATGTTTGGGCTGAGTTGAGCTAACTGATGATTACCTGGCCCCTCTGTTTCATGTGGTCCCCTCTCCCTGATGGCTAACAAGAATAATATCTTACATTTCTATAACAGCTTCCATTCCCCCAAATTTCTTTTTTTTTGCAGTAACTTCTTCATTTTGTGCTAAAATGTACTCATTTAAAGAAGAAAACTTACAGCAATGTCAAGTGACAGCTGGGAGTGCAGAAGTGAATATCCTGCCCCATTAAAAAGGGTTTTAGATAGTTAAAATGTCATTACCCATCTTGGAATCTTTTGACTGTTCCTGAACTAGCTGGCATCTTATGTGCTTTCTATCACAGATGTCTTAAACTTTCAAAATAAAAAGAAACAGGGAAACCAGCTAGAATGAGCTTGGATAGCCCTTCTGTTTTTCTGCTTTATATTAGTAAAAGATCTAGTCAGTTGGTTTTAACTATCTCAGACTCCTAAAATCACTTAACAGAGTTCCTTATAGCTTACTAGAGAATGAGATTTGTACCTGGAAACTTAGAGATGTCCTTTCTGTGAAGGGGTGCAGTCATACTCTAATGAAACAGAGATTTTGCTCCATTTCCTACAACACAGCACAGCATAGACTAAGCTAACATTGTTTTCATTGTTAATGCAGATTATGAAAAAATTAGGTTGATTTAACTGTTTTGATTATCAATTAGAACAACTGAGATTTTTTTTTATGATAAATTCTTCTTACCATTTTTATATCTTCACCTAGCATATTCACTTAGTCTAAGTAGAGTGTTTAGGGGTTTGCCCTAATTGCATTTCATTCTTCTTACTGGGTTAGTAATAAAATATTTGTTAAGGACAGATTTTTCTGATGCATAGCTTAAGATACATCAGAACATTTTTTTTTCTGTTTGAATCTGATTGCTTTGATGACAGCAAATGCATCTTTTTCTCTAAGAGAACTTGACTTCATCAAACGCCAGGAAGCTGAACGAAAGAAAATAGAAGATTTGGAGAAAGCACACATTGCAGAGGTTCAAGGCTTACAAGCTCGTGTGAGTAGTATTTATTCTCATATTTGATGAATGAGACAATTCTGTCTGATATTCTGGAAAAAATTCATAGATGTGCCGGTGTGTTATGGGTAACACTGTGTTGTATTTCTTTCAGATACGAGACTTGGAAGCAGAAGTTTTCAGGCTAATGAAGCAAAATGGGAGCCAGGTTAACAATAACAACAACATTTTTGAAAGGCAGACATCTTTTGGAGAAGTTTCTAGAGGAGATCCAGTCGAAAATCTAGATACTAAGCAAGTGTCCTGCCTGGATGGCTTAAGTCAAGGTTTGTTTGAACCAAACCATAACTCCTGTCAATATTTATGTGAATAGCATGGTTATAATTTAGTATTTAAAAGAAACTATTAATAATTCAGAGATTATGTTATTTTTCCAAAATTCAGCTGTATCAAGGTCATACCAAATAATGCCAATATAGAATAGCTGTACAATGTATATTCTTAAAGAAAGGGAAGTGACTAAGTGCTAATAAAGTAAAGATCATTATTATTTCTTAAAGTTTTCAGTGGGATGCCATCAACATTTAGGTTTAATTCAATGCTTCTGTTATGTTAATAAAGTAGGAGAAAATTGTGTATTCTCCTGTGTTCCTAAATCTGTCCTTAATTACCCAACCACCAAAGATCAAACAAGAACAAAGTTACCAGAATGAGAAAAAAAAACGTTAAATCTACCATTTTGAATGGATCATTGCAGGTTCTGATCCCACCTTGGTACAGACATCAAAAGGAACCATGTAGGTGGCACTCACCATTTCTCAGGATGGAGCCTTTTGTGAATAAAATGCAAATTCTTAGCACATTAATTAAAAATCTTGTTCAGCTATAGCACAGCCTGATTATAACGTAAGACTTGTAAGACTTTATTCTATGTTACCAAAGAGCCAAAACAATTTGTGGCAACACTGAGATCTGGATAGATACTGTCAGCATGGTGACTGTAACCTTTACTTGTTTTGCCTAGAAAGGATAATACCCATTTTTCAGGCTGTGCCAGTGAAAATATACAGATAACTTCTACAGCTTTAGTTACAGTTCAGTAATTGCAAGTGGCTCCTCACTGTTGAAGTATATGCAGAATTAAAGCCAATTTTAGGTCCACAGCCTTGGAACAAAATTGTTTGGTGCAGGAGCAATATTTACTGTGTCGTTAGTAACATCTGTGAAATAAGGTGTTGGAGGTGTTGGGAGCACCACACTCTGTTCCTATATAGATTTTCATTTTAAATAAACTATAATATTATTTATTTTCTGGTAAAAAAAGTGCATTACATTACCAAATAAATGAATTTCTAGCAAGCACAGAGATGTTTTATTAAAATTGATATTTTAGCAGCTATTTCATGTGTGGACCCAAACTGAATATTATTGTATAAGCAAGTCCATACGGATTACCTTTTTAACGAAATAAGTGTATAAAAAAGAGCTAGTCCTTCTGAAACAGTATTTAGGTGATCTGCAGACCTTGTGGAATTGGTTTCCACAAATCTTCACAGAGGTGTTTCTTTCTAGCAAGTGTTTTTTATACTGAAATCTCTGAAGTTCAGAAAAGCATGCAGGATGACAAGAAAGTCTGTAATTCTGCCATAGGGGCTCGGTAAGTGTTACAAAATAGTTAATACTTAGCAACGCTGTTAACAGAAACTCTTTCAGTAGTTTGCCTCAGGAGAGGAAAGTGGGTTTTCTTTACCTGACTCACAAAAATTATGTTTGCTCTTCCTGTTGTAACAATGTCAGCACACATCCATGGCTCAAGAGCTGAAATCCAGGAATTTCTACATGTAAAAAAAAAATTCTTTGTAAAATTCTTTCTGAAAATTTAAAAATTCTTTGTAAAGCATTAAAACTGCGTATGTCGGTACTTTCAAATTATATTTTTCAATTTATATATTTGCATGAAAATTTTCATTTTCCAAGAGCTGCCATTCTTAATTGCAAAAACGTTCCCCTGGAGAAATGTTACCTGTGTTCAGTACTTCTGAGAGTTAGAATAGACAATCTGTGAATTTAAATGCCCAAGTTTAACCACCTGAATACAAACACAAATTATTTGCCAGGAAAAACAGACAATCAGCAGTGATTTTTTGAAAGCAGAAAAAGCATAGTTAGACCTTAGATTCCAGGATGGATTTGTGTTTTTAACAAGAGAGAAAGAAAAGCCCTTTTTTAAAATAAAGAGATCCCTAAACATGCTGCAGCACTCTGACTTCCATATACCTTTGCCAGTAAATTCTGTATCAAAGTCTCTGCAGTCTGTCTCAGACAGTAACATAGTGATACTTGCTCTGCAGAGAAAGAGCCTATGTCTCCATATCACCCTTGTATAAACCTTTTAAGAAAAAGACTTGCCATTGCCTAGTAATACTAATCACTAATAATTAGTATATTTACTAATCACCCTGTGGATGTTTGCAGAGGAGCTATAAAGAGCAGGGAAGATGTCCACGATGTCTTTGGAGGGTGAGCAGAGTTCCTCCGGGTGCAGTGTGTTGTGCACGCTGTGTCTGTGATATTCATGGAAGTGGTCCTGTCTCTCTTCTGGATTTTATTTGGCAAATATAACACGCACTTCTTCTCGAGCCTCAGCATTAGGCTTGAGGGGTGGGACTGCATGTACGCAGCCACATCCTGTAATTTTTATTCTGAAGTTGGCAGATCTGTCTTCCCTCCAAAAATCAGGTTATGCAAAAATATATATTTTAATTAAAATGATGCTAAGTATGGCTTTTGCTTCAATGGGATCTGAGGTGTTTATTACATTCTTGCATGGCAATAGATTTGGGAAGAACTAATGGATGCGACTTGACAGTTGCATAGATGCGAGCATAGCTGTCCCTGCCGCTGCAGGTGCTCTTGCCGTGTTTAGCATCACACCAGACTGTACAACCCCTCAGGCTGTAACATAACCTCATACTGAGTTTGAGGGGCTGCCAGTAACATCATTGGAAGTTAGAGAAAATCAAAACCAGTATGGCCCACAGAGTTCTTCCTTTGTTTTGCCAGGGAATACTAGAAGCCTGAGGAATGTGTTTCTTTTACAAATCTATGACTTATTCTGAGAGTCCAGAAAAATAAAGTGCATTGTAGCTTTCTGTTTTAGTGGTCATAAGCCGTGTCGGCAGTAGAGTATCAAACTATTTACTAGAAGGAGTCAATGGTTTGAAATCTAAACAGTTCAGTGCTAGTGCCGACTTTGACAGTATTTGCTCATCTCTGTGCAAACGCCCATTCAGGCACTTTGATGGCAATATTTTCTGGGTGCCTTGGGATACCCAGGGATACATCAGTTCACAGAAGGAGATTTTGAAATCTATCAGCCCATATAATGGAAAAACAGTGGGAGGACAGGCAAACTCTTTCCTGCTCCACAGTTGTACTGAAATAATTCAGATGGAAGCCTGTTGGAGTCAAGTGGTTCAACACCTGCTGAAAGAAATTCTAATTACATTGTCTCTGAGAGCAAAATAAAACCTGCTATGACTTTTACGTGAGAGATTTATCAGGCTCCCCGGTAGGTTGGGAGATTCCTAGACAAACACATAGGGTGTGCATTTGTGCCAGGGAGCAGCGAGGGCCAACAGCTCTCTGCGGAAGAGGGAGCTGAGACTGAGAGTGACAGCATGTCTGACCAGGTCAGAGACCACCCAACAGCAGCCCAGTCCTGCTGCACCCAAATGTGGCGAGCAGGACAAGTCCAGTGATGGAAACTGGGGTCAGCTGGGAGCCCGGGCAGGTTCATGGTGGTGAGACAGGTCCGAGTGCAAGTCAGGAGGTCCATGTCTGGCTGTGGCTCAGGTCTGGATCCACAGGGTGCGTGGCCTGAGGGTGAGAGCCCAACTTAAATGCAACCTCTGAGGAGGAAGGAGCCCTTACTGATGCTGGGTGAGTTCTTTCTTTGCAGCAGGCTGAACCACAGTGAGGTACCTGCAGCGCAACAGAGAGCTGCCGTTAAGTGTGAGCAGCCCAGCAGTAAGCTCCAGGCCCAGGTGGTATGTTACTTACTTAAACAAAGCCAGTATGACCACTTAAGTGAATAAGTGTTCGCAGTGCTATGTCAATAGTTTGCATAATTTCAGCACTGAAAGGAAGAGATGTATGGAAGTGCATACACCTGAAAGAACAAATATAAGCAGTTCAAGTCATGGCAATGTGCAGTTATCCTATTGACTACTTACAGTGGAAGCATAATTACAAGTCAGACAATGCTAATGATTCTGTAGTGTCATCTGTGTGTAGAGTTTAACTCACACAAAGAAGAAAACAAAAACATGGTACTGGAAATCTTTGCAGTGCATCAAGACAACATAAATCTGCAAAAATAAAAATCAGTTTAGATGAGTCTTACCCCTCAGTTATTTACTGGCATGCTAACTTAACATGTGGCCCTGATTTCAAGAGACAGTTTGAGCTGAACTGACAGATCATTACTGTTGAAGTGGGAGACGCTACATCCTCCCTGCCTTTGTTCAGCCATCTGGTTCTGCCTCTTCCATTGCCCTGTTCCAGCGTTTACACACTCTGTGCACACACTGATTTACTGAAACAACAGAAAACTGATCTAAGAAGGGAAGAGGTTGGAGTATCAGACTAAAATTGGATAGTTTCTGCTGGGTCAATCATTTGAATCAGCAAGCTGCAGTCCAAATCCTGGAGGGGAGGGATGGGAGGGTGTCACTCAGAGCCAGGGGTTGGGACAGCAGGAGGGAGAGCAAGAGCTCTCCATTTTGGTCGTGGTGGTGGTAAGCCACTGAGTTGATTCCACCCTTGATTAAATCATGTTCTCTGAGACTGAAGGTCAGGATGCCATGGAAAGCAGCAGGAAAAATTTCAGCTTTGCTCAAGTTGGTCAGAGTTTCTTCATTGGCTTCAGTGAGGCTGAGACGTCTCCATTTATATGTACAAAGACAACTGTGAGTAAGCGTAAGAGTGACAGAGTCCAACTTTTTCTAATGGTGTATAAAAATAATGCAGCACTGGCGTTTGGGGTTTTTTTCCATTTTGTTATCTTAAAGTGCATATGGTAGAAGACAACATCTGCACAAACCCCACATGTTCAGAAAATAGAGCAACTTTGTAGAGCTAAGAAGTGGAAGAGTAAAGTACATCTCATGGCTTTCACCCAGATCTTCTGGTGACTCTCTGAAGGGTTTTGTTGGGGTAATTACTGCTGCCTTACTGCAAATCTCACAGAGTTTTTGAGCTGTTAGACCAGGATAATGACAGATCTAACAGTCCATGTCCTGTTCCACACAATATAGTTGTTTTTCTTATCAGGGAGAACTAGAGTCCCTTCGTTCTTGTACAGCTCATGGCCTTCCCATTCCTGCCTTGAACAGCTGTGATTCAGGGTGCTTTTCATGGACGTTCTGGATGGATTAATTTCATTTCGTTTTCATTGTCATTATAAACTTTATGCAATATCACTGACAGCTGGTTGCAGTGAAAATTTATTTCAGCACTCACGGGTTCTTCCTGCAAAGCTGTAACTCTACCTTGCTAATGATTTTGCCAAAATGTGTTGCTGTTGGAAAGCTGAAATCAGACATCTGCAGTAGATGGTGGTAATCACAGTAATGATCACATCCTCTAGACTACTGCTTACGGAAAGGGGCTTAGAAGATGTCTTCTGATGTGATCAGAGTGCAGGTGAGGCAAAGCTGAATTTGTTTTAAGTCACTCATCAATCTGTTAGCCATCAAACCACGATGGTTGGTGCTGACAGAGTTGGTTTACTTCAGTTTACCTGAGTTTATTTAAATTTTAAGAGTTTGAAGGAACTCAATAAAAGAGAGAAGAACCTACAAGAGAAGCTAATGGTTCTGAGGACAGTGTGGCAAGGGAGGAGGTAACAAATGAGACTGCCAGGTGCTAATAAAAAGATGCCTTTACCTGCAGAAGGATTGGGGTGAACAATTGGGACACCTTGTTTGTGTTGTCACATAGAACCCTGAACAACAGGTGACCTCAGAATCCGGAGGAGGATTGGGTTTCCTCTCTGCTGTCCCCTCCCGAGAGGGATAGTGTGATAGAGTAAGCAACTTGTTTCACTGTAGCTCCAAAGGAATGTGTTTAACACTTGTTCATAATCTGTGAAAGGCTACCTGTAAAGCAATCCAATCACAAATGGTTATCTGCTTATTTGGATATTACCTGTATCACTCTCTGTGTGCTTCTGACTGCAGACATTGCTTGCTCATAATTTGCACATATTGTACAAGGTTATTTTGGGGGACATTCAGTACAGGAGAGAACAAGTCATGCTCTTTATCTTTGTAAGCCATTCTGATTATGATAAAATGTAGAGCAGACTGAGGATTGCTCTAAGATATTTCTTCTGTAATTCGACGAGCAGCCTGCAAAACTGGTGAAGTTATAAGGGAAATGCTTAGTGGGGTAGCTCTGGGAAAAAATGGCAGTCCAGTCTCTCCTCCTCAAGTGGCTTGAAAGGTCAGAACTGGGAATAAATGAGTTGATCCCCTGGGTCGAAATTGGTATGTTCATCCAGATGCTGGGAAATGTCTGCCAAAATGCAGTGAGATGAGGATTCCTTTGCTTTATGCCCTGATGGAGGAGAAGTCTCTGCAGGCCAAGCACATATAAGTCCCTCTGAGGGAGTCAAAGTGGACCTGCTTTCTGGGCTAGTACAGCTGGTTTTGTGTGGTCATTCATGGAATAGTAGGGATCATTTACTGAATTTTTAAATATTTGCAGTTGATTCTTTGCTATGCACTTACTGGAATCTGTATAGATAAGCTTGTTAACAGTTCATGCAAATAACCTTTTTTTCTGCATGTGTACTGTAACAGTTATGAAGATACAGGTACAAGTAAAACATGCAAAGTACATGTACTCGCAATTGCAGGAAAAAGTAGTGGGAGATTCTTCTGTTAAATAGCTTCAAATCATGTTTCCATACAGATTTCAATGAAGCAGTGCCAGAAACAGAAAGACTGGACTCCAAAGCTCTGAAGACTCGAGCTCAGCTTTCAGTGAAGAATAAGCGGCAGAGGCCTTCTAGAACAAGGCTGTATGATAGCATCAGTTCAACTGATGGAGAGGACAGCCTTGAACGAAAGGTGAGAAGGACGCCACCCTCTCTTTCAGGCTTCCTAGGGAGTTCTAGATTGCCCCTGTAAGTCAGTTCATGTTCTGTCTTTGTCCTTTCCTTGTAGCACAGGCAGTATTTGTTCTGCTGTGGCCAGTATGCTGTGAATGTCCTTGAGTGATGTACGAGTCCAGTCTCCTTTGAGTCAGCACACCTGATTTTTTTTTTGTTTTGTTGTGGTTTGTTTTTTTTGTAACAGGAATACTGGGCTTTCTGATTTATGTGTGCTTTATAATGCAGAGTTGGTCCTTCCATTTATGCAGGAGGTGAAAGTGACGTGAATCGTGTATTTCTCTATTTGTTGATTTGTTAACACAATTGATATGATATTCACTTGTTTTGTCCTATTCTGACTTCCATCTGAAAGCAAATACCAATAAACACTATGTGTGGTATCAAAAGGTAATGGCATGAACTGCTAAAGCGTTTCATACAAATAGAAAGCTAAATAATGAATAAAAGAATTGTGTATTCAAAGTAAACCTTGCTCTGATTGGTTACTAAATGGTATAACCTGCTTTATAATCTCTTATACCAACAGCCGTCAAACAGTTACAGTAGTCCCATGCACATTTCAAAATCACCACTGCCCTTATGCATGAGAGCATCCTCACCAGCATCAGATTCTGGTGCTTCCTCCCTCTCCCCCGTGGCTAGCAGTGCAGCAATATCACTTGACAACCTAACTGAAAACCAAGAAGAAGGACAGCACCACAAAGGAGGTGTCCTTTCCCCGCATGCTCGGGGAGACACTCCACTTTCCTCTCCTTCAAAATCTGGGCAGAGCTCTGAAGCATCTCCTTTGCATCACCCAGCTGGCAGGAATATTTTACAGGATAAAGGTATTACTACTTTTTACAATAAATCGATGCATCATTTTGCTCACTTACATCTACTTTATGAACTTTGTTGTGTAGTAGGATCTTAGCAACTAGAAGGCCATCATCTCATACCTTCTTTTGCCTACCTGGAAGTAAAAAAATTGCAAATGACCTTGTATGACGGTATAAGAAAATGACAGAATTTAAAATGAGATTGGGAACTGCTTCCTTTTTTTTTTTTTTCTTGCTTAGAACTCACTGAAAAAGCTAGGGGGAAGTTGCCTTTAAGAAAATCTTGTATTTTGTTCTAAAAAAACCCAAAATTATTGGACCTTGGGACATTTCTGTATTAGAAACATGCTTAACACAGTGTTCTTACTTGAATTATGTGGTTTTGGCACTGCTAGATGCTTCTTTTGGAGGGTGGGGAAAGGAGTGTAAAGCAAGAATAACAGATTGTAGTTTTTAATTGCTGAGAGGCAGCATAGTCTAGATTAAGTAAGAGGTTAGTGTCTGGAGATGCTTCGTTTACAGAAAAAAAAATCAAGTAGTTTGTTGGGGACGTTAGCCGCATTGTTACTTATTTAATTCAGATTCTTTAAATATAAGCTGAATAAAATATGATTCAATCATACCTAGCTTAGGTACATGTCTCAGATACCAGTTTATTAAATGCATTAACAATACGATATGGCACAAAATACTGAGCCCTCCTTTTCAGATGCCTTGTGAAGTTGAAATGAACATTTTACAGAACTTCAGCATTCTTAGCTATGCACCTTGCATTCTCTTAACTGTCCTATAAACTAACATACATGATAAAAATTGTTTATAAGTGAGGACTGTGGGAATAGGTCTGGATAGGTTCATAACAAACTTTGGCTTACTTAAATTAACAGAAAAGAACAATTTGTTGAGGATTTTTGTTTGTCTGTGTGTCCGAAAAGACTTGCCACTGATTTACAACCTATTTTTAATTCATCTTCATACAGGGCTTTCACATACATTCCTAAAAGACAGATTAATGAAGATTTGTTGAATTTAGGATAGGTTAATATATGCTAGCATTTTTACATGGGTTCTGAAATTGCTAGTCTAACTGTATAGTTTCTAGTTGTATAATTGTTAATGAATCAAAGTTAAATTCAATATTTGAGTTTTGCAAGTAAAAATAAGGGTGTGAACGTAAGAATGTGACTTTCCAAACTCGTGCTTCAGCTTGAATGTATGATTCGTTTATCAGTGACATCATAAATCCTGCATTTCCAGCTGATGTATGAAAAATATCTTGATAAAAATTTAGTGGAGCCTAGCCTTGTAGTATAAGGAATAGGGTATTATATTACACCCACCGTGTCTCTCTTTCCAGTTTAGGTTTGAAAAATAATCTCTGTCTAAATATTGGTGTCACGCTTTCCCCACTGTGACTGTTAAGTAAAGAACCAGTGCTTTCGAGTGTATCCAGATTCTGATGAGAACATGAAAATTAAACCAGAGCAACTTAGTTTCAAATGGAAAATCTGCATTTAATAAGTCCCACAAAAAAGAAATATCCTAAAGTAGTTGTTTGGCAACAAGTGTTGTAGCGATACTATTTTAATTGATTATTAATTTGGCTGTCAAACTCCTACAGGTCAGAAAATAGAAAGGGCCATCGTATTTGTTCTGTGTGTTCAGGTAGGGTTTTTTTAGAGATGGAAAGAGAGCACTTCTGTGGACATGTGTGTGTCCATTGATTAATCTCTCATTAGCAAAAGTGAGCGTTAGCAAGCTCACACTCGTCTTTTTTTTTTTTTCTTACGAGATCCTTCAGTGTTGTGGGAAGAGCTGAAGTGGCATGAGATCAGTTTCATTGCAAAATGATGAGGAGTTTTGCTTGTTCGTCTTTTAAGCACAACTTTTTCATGTATGTGTATGATTAATATATTTTCTTCAGTTCTGCCTATTTTGTGTAATGACATCCTTTGACAAAGCAGCTGAGGTGACCCCTATGGGCAATACTCCACTGATGTGAGGCTGGCTGCAACTGTTTTGTGACCCTGGGAAAGAAAGTTAGGTCTAGTCTTCTTTCACATCTATCAGCCACTGATTACTTACACCAGGTCCTTGAAGCTGAAGGTGACAGATTAAACAGCTTAGGAACCAGCTTTTCCTCACCCTCTCTGAAGACCTACAAAGAGTCAGGGAAGATGCACCCATCAATGGTGGTCAATGTCCCCTCCTGCCCAGGCAGGGCACCTGCAGCCCTGGTTCGTGGCCACTGCCATGTGCCAAGCACTGCGTAACTCCACGTGTCAGAGACCCTGTAGATTCAAATCTACTTTGACACTGAAGCTGGTTTTGGGACCTAGCCCATCCGTCTTCCACTGCATCCCATAGTCAGCATGAACATTTTCCCCAGCAAATCATCATTACTCAGAAGGCCCTGGCTGGGCCAAGCTGTGTGTGAGTGGCAGCCGAGTGATACAAGAGCTGGAATAGAAATTTGCCATACCAGGTAGCTGCTACGTGTCCCTGCTGGGCTTTCCAGATTATTTCTACTACAGCAGCAACACCTCCAGCTACTAAATGCTGTCATTATTTGCCCTCCACAAAAGCAGTGTACCTTATAGTTTTATTTACTTTAATTAAGAAGTTTCTGAAAAAAGTCCACCACCCCCTGGCCCTCAAGCCCCACTTGCCTGTGAATAGCTAGCTTGAAAATAAACTTTATTACTTTTATTCTTGAAAGTGGCAATTTTGACAGTGGTTAAATGAGAAGTATGCCTAAAGGTGATAGAGGAACCATAAGAGGAGGCGGGAGAGGAGTGTCCACGGTGTAGGATTGATGCAAAGTATGCATTGCCTAAAATTCTCCTCGGCCTCCCTGGGGAATGGATTTCTCAGGAGTCCTCGCCTTGCTTTTGTCATTCTTCATATTACTTTTTTTTTTGTTTGCTTTTTTGGCATGAGGTTACTTGTGAGTTCTTCTTGAATGTTTTTTTGTAACATAAGGACTTGTGTTGGTAGAAATAGTATGGCTTTTAGAGTGTGGGTATTGCAAGAGGCTTACTTTCCTGCTTTTCCCAGGATTTATAAAACAGTTGTGCATTGAATTTTTTACTTGAATGAAAATTTGGCCAAATATTATCCACAAAGCAATGTACAAAGTTCTATACACATAGTTGACTGTCCTGTGATAGTGCTGAGGTATTTTGGGTTCATTCTGAGGGCTTAATTTATGTCAGCTACAGTAGGAGAAATCCACAAACCCAGCAGTGCTTTCAGTTAAAAGTCGTGGTACATCTGAGGTCACATTGTAAAAATCACCAAACCACAAGTAACCTGAATGACTGACCTTCATTTGCTTCCTCTAGAGTATTTGGGGACACTCTTTATGTTTAAGAATCACAGAAACTGTCTGAATTTTTCAACCGCTGTGTGTTTTCTTTTAGCTTCCATATAGATTTCACAGGATGTTTTGCAGACACAGTCATTGTTTTGGCTTTATAGGTACTGCAGGCTGTTTCCTCTTTAGGCTTTAAGGGTGTTTGTAGAAGAGATCAAAAATTGGTAGACGTCTCAGGGCAAATTTATTAACTAAGTTACATGTAATTATTTTTTTTTTAATTCAGAATGGTTGCATTTCAAGTTAAATGTTTATTTTAACAAAGATGTTCAAGCTAAACAGATAACTATTACCTAGCATGTCCATCATAAAACGTACCCTTGGCTCCAAAGTTCAAGACAGTGTTTCAGGAGTCATTTTGGCAGTAAAGCATGCATACCAAATGAGTTCTGTGAAAGGAAGCTTAAGTGGCTGCTGCTGAGTTTAAAAATGGATTCACTGTAATATTTACCTGTAAATCTTTTGTTTGTTCAACTTACTACATATTCATTAAAACTCAAGAAAAATTAACTTTTCTTCATTTAAAATAAGATTTCTTCATGTGTATTTTCAAATTCTGAAAGTATTTATTTCTTTTTATTCCTCTTCATATCATCATCTTAAAAATAAGAAGAATTCACCTAATTAAATTGTCTACTCACACAAATGTACATGTATGTGTATCTAATTATGAAAAGATACACAAACTGTTCTGGATGGAAAGTGGAATGAATAGCTATCAGTAGCAATTAAAAATAATAATGTACATTTTTCCATGTACAAATGTATCCTAGATGGTGCCACTTGTGCTCAGGCAGCAAGAACAACTAGCCCTACTATAGGGAATACAGAAAAACTAAAGCGAAAACTTGCAGATCTTGGGTAAGCATTTTGTTATTTGAAATACATTTTTTTTCATTAAAAGGATTGAAAATAAAATTTCAAAGATGTTTCCTGATGTTTTCTAATATTCTCGTAGGGCTCCCTTGAGAAGAAGTTCAAACAAGGGCAAGAAGCGGAAAGAGAAAGAAGCTATTAGGGTGACCTGTGGCAGTAGGTATGGGTAAAAGATTGAGGATGCAAGAAATTATATGCCAGAAGCATTGGAAAAGCCTAATCATACTAGCAGATGGGAACATTAACAGTCCCACTGACTTCATATAAATAAGTGTTAAGCTTTGAGATAACCTTCTGAGCTTACAAACCTAGATTTCTTAACTAATGAAAGACTAGCATATAATCTAAAAATACTGAGAGGCTTATAATACCATGGCATCGCTACTACTGTTGCATCCACTAATGGGATTTGCAGAAATAGTTTATCAGAGCTGGCCTACAAGGTGCACGCACAGTCAGTTAGTAATACCCGTGAACCAGAAATCTCGACAAAATTCTATATATTTTTTTTTAAAAGCCCCTAGAGCAAGGATGGGCAGCAGCTGTTCACTGCAGCTTCATAGCACCCACATCAGGAATGCTTTCAGAAGGGTTTGTTTCTGAACGTGAACATCGTAAGCTGAAAACAGATAGGAAGAATGCTGACTGCATGACCAGCTCTCAGGGAAGGAATTGTAAATTCCTTGTGAGATCTGATGAGACCACATCACCAGCATGTGGACTCTAAAATAAAATGGCAGGAAGCAATTTTCTCTGCAAAGCTACTGTAGATTTTTACTGAAGGTCTCACCTTGCATACTGATGAGTCTGACAAAATCACAGCTACAGGGGGTGATACCTGGTTCCAGGTATGAAAGACAAGTTAATGTAAGGAGTGCTAAGCAAACTTAATAAGTTTCAAAAGTCTAGGAAGGACATAGCAACTCAAAAACTCTCTGCACGTAAAACAATGCAAAAGAAAACCTACATGATAAAAGAGTTATTGGAAGAAAGCAAACTTTGAATGCTACTCAGAAAATCATTGTGGTGGAAAATCAGTATGTAGCTGTTTGTGGAGTTTTACTGACAATCTAATATAGGGAGACCCAGTGACAAGTATATTGTGTAGCTCAGTAAAATCAGAAAAGCAAAAGAAGTCTTAGGCTTCTGACTTACTCCCTCAGGCATACTGTACTGAAGTGCAATATTCTGTCTCAGCATACATTTGTACATTTGCATCCTGCAAGTGTCTGGCAGGATCCTCAGCGATCTTAAGCTGCAGTCATCGCCTCAGCACTGGTGTCAGAAAACCTGTTCCAGTGGTGTGTTTCCTTGCAGTGTGGCCTGGAGTTAGTGATATTCACTGCTGGATTTCCCTAGTGACAGGGAGAGATTTGTTAAAGCAAATTCTCTGCACTTCTGTGTAGCTGTAAGGCAGCTAGTGCCCTTAGCAGAGTATTAAACATCACGTAGCATTTAAATACCAAGCCACTGGCTGGAGGAAGGGAATGATTACTTGTTTGTAAGAACTTGATATGTTCCTTATACCATCATAGGATGTTACAGACATTTGTGAGATCCCATAGGTATCTTCCTTGGAGAAAGCAGATATCAGCGTAGAGAGATCAGTCAGTTATTAGACCATTTGATAAATCAGTTATTTGTATTGTTTGTTAATATTTCTGAGTTTGGGTATAGTTACTAAAAGCAAAGTTTAATACTGCTTTCAAAGTCAAAATTCATAACCATTTGTAATTTTCACTGTGCCTCTGTAAACTGGAATGTTATTATTTCAGTATAACTTTTTAAGCATTGTCACTTCCTTTGTTACTAACCCCAAAGAATTTGCCTCAGAAGAAATGTGAGGATGTTTTCTCTACAGTCCAAAGCTGTATAAGCTCTTTGAAAGAAGGAAGATGATGATCAAAAGACAGCATGCTGTTATAATTATGTCCGTTACACCAACTGATTGATGTGGAATTAATCACACTGTCAGATGGATGTTGCATGCATTATTTTGCTATTGCTAAAAAAAAGCACTCAGGATGTGTAAATAAAATCCTGAATTATTTCCTAAGACTACCACTCATTTTACATATATTAAAAAATCCCCGTTTAAGTAAGAAGCATATATTCCTCTCCTGAAGCTAGGTGAATCAGGCAGCATCCTTTGTGTTTTCTTTCTACTTTGAAGCAAGATTAGAGGATGAAGGAGGAGTACATGACTGGGTCAGATACCTCTATCTTTCTTTAGGTAGCTAAAGAGAGGGAGGATTCTTCTGCTTCCATGGGTGGGAGCTCATTGACAATCTCAGTTTCATCCATACAGAAAAGAGGCTTCACAGTATATGAAGGTCTAGTGATTAGGTTAATAATGATTTAAATGCTGTCCAGAAGGTAAAAGTTATGGGGAGATTTACATACGTACATTTTACGGGTGGCTGCTAAGAGCAGTAGAAGTTTAATGCTCTGAAACAGTAGTATATATGTTGATGTAAATAATATAAGAATATGACATATGCATAAGTTCTTTGAGGTGAGGTAGACACTTTGCATAGTTATTTTTAATTTACATACTGTACTGTTAACATGATATATTTAGTGAATAATTTAGGCATTTTATTTTATAACTGTTACTTTTGCCTTGATCATATTATCCACTGCAGTCTTTGTTACCACAAAGAGAGAAGCTGATAGTATCCCATAGGTGTTTCTTTCATTTTTCTATACTCATATTTTTAATATTTAATAACATTAAAATCAAGATAATTATACTCTATCAGTATTTAGCTGTTGTAACAAAGGCACATTTCCATAGATGGATACAGGCGCACCTGATTCATTCTGCCTGTGCTCGAAATCCAAACCAGACCTTCTCTGGGAACCAGAGCCCGCTTGGGTCAGTGCTGAGTCTAATCTATTTAATCATGCTGAGATACCACTGAGGCTCAGAAATGCACCAACACAACATGTGGCTTCTTGACTGGAGCTGGTTCACATCCAAACTATGGGAGTACAGGCATTTTCAGCTGGCGTCTGTCTCCATTTGCTGGCTGTATGTTGTCTAAGAGAGCTTAAGTTGGAAAAAGAATCAAAAGAACCCACTTTTTCCTTCTTTTGCTGAAAGAGGGATTTCAGGCATGCCCCTACCAGCTGTGTGTCACTTGGTTCTTCAGTACGAGTTAAAGGGAATGTCACTCTTTTTACAATTAACTGCCTCTGTAGCTTTTTGTTTTCTCTTATTTTATAAACTAACACATATTTCTGCTCCTTTCTCTTAAACAGGACTGCCAGAGAGATGCTGCAGAAATCAGCAAACGCTAAATCTTTAGCAGAGCGATCCTCCTCTCTCCCACACTGTGTACCATTCACATGGTATGGAGAGAGTGGCAAGGGATCCAATTCTTCTAGCAACCTGCCATCACCTACCAGCTCAACTGAACCTTCCTCTGAAAATATAAGTCCAGCTAAAAAAGGGTCAAAGGTAGAAAATAAAAACTACCTTATTCCCACTGTGTTGAGTGGCATAATTGGCTTCATGTTTCTGGAAAAAGAACAGGCCAATATGTGACTACTACAATAAACAGTGCATGGTGTTCATTGTACGGTACCAGCTCATCCGAACAGAACATCTCTGTCATTGTACCATTCCACATTCTACCTTTTTGCTCTGTCTTAATGTACATTAATTCAGTGAACTAACTGTGGTGTGATGTACCGTAACAAAAGCAAGTGCTGCCAGTGGAAATTAGCATTTGGATCCACTGAACAAATGCTAGATTTGTGTATTCAATGATAGATATTTTCTGCATTCTTCAGGACTGATTGTGAGAATACCTACCCATTTTCAAATGAGGTGTTTGCAATTGAAGAAATGCTGTATGCCATCAGTATCTGCCTTTTTTCCCCCAATAATGAAATTTGTTTGTCATGCATGCTGGATGTTGGATTTAATTCTCTATATGAAGATGCTTGAACTGTAAATATGAACTATTGCAATTTAATACATCTGTGTGATTCCTTTCTATGTGCATGAATGTTTCAGCATGATAACTCCTTAAATAACCCTTAGTTATAGTAATATACTTAGCTTTTTAATGATTATTTTCACTTCTGGAAAATACTTCTCTGCCTGCATCTTCTTATAACTTGTAGCAGTTGACTTTTTGTATTGTTCTGGTAAAAAGAAACAGACATGGTTCTCAACTTTGTGTGCAAGAATATGAATCAGAAATCTAATTTTTCTCTCTTCTACAAACACATGCATGTACATAATAGCGGTTTCCACAGGCATTTCTTACTCTTTTGGTGCAAAAAACTGGTTATACCTTACTTCTGCTCTGCACCAAGCTATGCAAAGTCATAGCTGTGCTTGTGTTACCTGGTAGGGAGAGCAACACAAGGCTGACCAGTCCAAATCATATTGATAGAGAAGACCATAGATGAAATCTCTGAAGATTAAAGAAACTAATCCATTACCCAGTTTCTTCTGAAAAATAAAGATGAGGATTGGACATGTAAATCCCATTTGTGCCTTTAAACAAACATTGTGTAAAAATAATTTTCAAATGGGGAAAAAAGGACCCCCTTTTACAGTTAGTATTAGGTTGAGGTTTAGGGGAGGAGGTTGTCCTGCTATCTTAATTACTAGCAGGCCTTGGCTGTCTTGTGTTTTTCCTAGAGAAAATTAAATTTTAAAGACTTAAATTCATCGTAAGGCTGAAGCTTGCACAGAGTAGCGGTGAAAGAAAAATCAGAGTACTTAAAAAAGAAAAAGCTGTTCTTCACACAACAGGAGGTAGAGCTGTTGAACTCCTGGCCTAAGAACACTGTGGGGGCTAAAAGTTTGCATATTAAGGAAGCTGCTCTGATTTTCTTCTCTATAAAGAGTTGGGAAAAGCAGAACAGGAATTCTAAACATAGGTATGAGAAGATCGATCACAAAAACATTTTTATGTTCTCTGTAAAGTTTGCAAGCTCTTAAAACAGTTCCTACACTGCTATTCAGGTTTTTAAAGCACAGCATGATACCAATATTTAGTTGGATTTCCAGCAAAACTAGGAGGACCAACACTTGATATTTTTGGAAGACTTATTGTTTTCAGGAAGGATAGGTCAAATATCTTGGGGGGGCAGATAAAAGGATAACTTTTAGTGCGGTTTTAAGTTTTGATATTTGGATCATTTTTTTTAAATTGAATGCCAAAGGTGAACTGAATTTGATATTCACTTAGATGTTAGATTAGAGTAGAGATTAGAGGTCTCTGTATCATCAACTGTATATTCAAGTTAAATGGAATATCACGGTGTGCTTAATTTTTTACAGATTTTGGTTTTTTATGGTTCTCACTCTAATGTGAAATACTTGTTAATTTTTGTCTTCTTCCGATGGTTATTTTGCTGTATTCCTGGAAAATATGTGCACGCTTTTGCTATCCTTTGCTGTAAGGTGTCATGTCTGTCATTGCATTGTTAAGAAAAAACAGGGTTTGTTTTATGATTATTAGTTCAGTAAATAACATTGAATACCCAAAGATCTTTTTTCACTTTCAATTTCATTTTTTTCTGAAGGTATAGGCAAAGAGGGAGGATCCTGTCACTTTTCTAGGAGATTATTTGGGACTCAGAAATGGATTCACAGGATATTCTCCTTGCTCTTTCAACAGAAGTTTCCACTTCTCTCTGTTAATTAATCCTCTGTCCTATTCTTTGTGCTACTGCCTGTGCTATGCTTGTCCTAAATATTTGGAGGACAGTAAAATGCTAGTGATTAACCCGCGGAAGCAGTAATTTAGCTCCAGGATGAGAGCCAGCATCTTAAGAGGGAGTCTGGAAATGCTTTCGGAGCCCTTTGCTATTCATCGAGGCATTAAGCTGGCAAAGGTGTCTCTTAAAGTGCACAGTGGTAAAAATCCTGTGTATTCTATAAATATTAACAATACTAAAAATTAGGCTTCCTCATGTGTATTGTAACTGGTTTGGTAAATGATTGAAATCACTCCTGAACTATGCCAACCTGGAAGACAGACAGCAAATTTCCCTTTTAGATGCACATACGAGATGTTTGTTCATTCTAACTCATCTTTTTCTCCACAGAATTTCACGTTCAACGATGATTTCAGTCCCAGCAGCACAAGTTCAGCTGATTTGAGCGGTTTAGGAGCGGAACCTAAAACCCCAGG
Organism: Anhinga rufa; assembly: GCA_013400875.1. NCBI lineage: Eukaryota > Metazoa > Chordata > Aves > Suliformes > Anhingidae > Anhinga > Anhinga rufa. The sequence continues at coordinate 86,641 of VZTV01001642.1, read as the reverse complement.
TTTCTCGCACTCCTTAGCACTGTCATCAGATGAGGTATGCTGATGAAATTGTTAAGGTGGGAAATAGTTGTTTTTCTTTCTCCCATGGCTTTTTGCTTGATAATAAATAATAGAGACATATTTTTTAGGCAGTAGAATGGGAGAAGAAAATTAATCTTGGTTTCTATATTATAATTTTTCTTGCTCATATAATAATGACTTGAAATAAGGGTCCTATGGTATTATCATAGGAGAGTAGAATGCAGTTGATATCCTAAGAGATGCCACATCCTCACACATTTTGATACATTTTTCCAACATTCTAAATATGTACATGTGGACACAAAGATATATGTATACATACACTAAACTAGATGTAACAAGAGAATTTTGAGATAATAAATATACAGTATAGTTTGGTAAATGTAGTTGAGATGTAAGGCATCTGCACCTAAACTAATTTTTACACTGATACATTAAAATAATAATGACCTGTACATGCAGTTATTGTGTGTTACTGTACCTGAATGTATGTATATTGATTAAAATGTATATGTGCTAATCCACTTTGCATTCTTTGTGCTTGCTTTGCACAGTGGATTTGAATTCAGTTACTTCAAACCAGAGTTTTTTCAAACAATGATAATGTGAAAAAGCATTCCTAATCCTGTAAATTGGTGACATAATTGAGCTGAATATAATATATTGAAAATACTTTTCTTAAGACACTGGTTTTGTAACTCAGTTGTCAGTGAAGTTGCACAATCTGACAGTAGCTGACAATGAGTCCCGTGGACTCAGGAAACCTGTGCCTTTGTTCTTTTACAAACACTGTAAGAACTTCACATTTTTCATGTGAGGTTTGAGCCAGTGTTTTTTTTCTAGAGAGGAAGAACTTGAAGTATCTATGTTTTGTTGTTTGTTTGTTTGTTTGTTTTTTTGTGATAGTTAGGTTTGTTCTATTACTGCCTGCATGTTTTGCTGGGTAAAAAAGGAGAGCTGTCCCATGCAACCCCATTTGCCAAAATGCAAGTCTACAAGCCCAACCATTCTTTAGAGGTTACTGCAGGTAATAAAGGGCAAAAATTTATAAGAATCATAACACAGTGCAGACAGGTCTGTATATTCTATGAATTACTAAAAACAACAAAGTCATCATTTACACTTTATTTAGTATTAATACTATCTTGATAATGTATTTCATTCTCTTACCATGTTTCATGCCCCTTATATTATGTGTTTTATTGTGACAATGCCCTGTTCCCAGTGGTATTGAATTAAAAGCTTGAAAATGCTTTTATTTTGCTTGTTCAGCTCTCTATCACCTCTATAATATCAAGCCTGAACAGGTCTATAAAAATGAATGTGTTTTCTCCATCCTCTGCTGTGTGCCAAATTGCAGCCTCCAGTCAGGCAGCTTGTTCAGCAAGAGCTGCAGTGGAAACCTCCACAGCCACCCTGGCAGGGAATTAGGCCAGCATTGCTCTTCAGCCTTTCATAGCATATTGCTGCAAGCACTCCTTCACTCAGGCTTCTCTGGCAGATCTGACATGATTATTTGAAGGAGATGAAAAAAATGAAAGGGTGGGGAGGGAACCCAGTTCTTGCAGGTGGTTCTCCTCTAATTAAGGAGCTTTTGCTCTTGCAATTGGAGCCATCAGGAAGGTTCCCACCGGTTCTAGGGTGTCAAGACCAGGAACTCCAAGGGGGTTTCATTGACACAGTCTTGAGTTTAGCTGCCAAATCATGTGTGTGCTGAGCTTTCAACATAACCTCTCTGCTTCTGGAAATAATTTTTTTTAAAGAAATCTCTTTGGTTTTGAGTAGCCATATCTGTTTGCAAATCTTGGTGCTGCCCTTGCCTGAACTTTTACACGCTGTTACATGTTCTGTATTTTGTTTCTATAATGCTTTTCTTTCCCATTTCTTTGTTGCTCCCTCACTCAGAGCCTGGATATGATTGATGATGAGGTGAGATACTAGTGTGCTGTTGTGGTGAATCGTGTGACCATCGCGTGGCAATGTATCGTCTCATTTGCAGATTCGCATTTCTTGTTTTACGGTGTTGTGTGGCAAACCCCCGTGTTCGAGCAGAACACACAGATGTCATTGGCTCCTCTCGCCTTGTCTTGAGTTCCCCTCTCCTTTCTGCTAAGAGTTTTCAGGGCCATAGCAAATAGCAGGTTTTGCGGTATGCTGGAAGGGGAAGGAGGTCTGTGTCAGAGCAAATCCACCAGGCCAAGCATCAGCTGCACTGAGCTCCTGCTGGCGATAGATAGTGCTAAACCATCTTTTCCACAGCCCTGAGAACTGCACAGCCAGAAGCTGAGAGAGCTCCCAGCATCAGCTAACCCAGTGTAAAAGCTGCTCTAACCGCAGGCAGCTGCTGCAGCCTGTAGCAGCTGCTTTGCTGACCACAGCTGGGACAGAGTAGCTTTTGTTTCAGGCCCCACTGGCATACCCTTGGGTGGAATAAAGTGGCAGAGCAGGGACACGGGGCTGCTCCGGCAGCTGACGCCCCACCTGCCCCTCCTGGTACTGTGTTTGTGCTCTCCTCCGCAGCAGCGCAACATGATGAGAGCAGGGCCAGGGCTGTGGGATCGCTGTGTGTTCCTTACCACTCCTCTGTGTCATCTCATAGTCTTCCATAGATAGTATCAGTCTCACTGGCTGTTTGATGTCATCACTTGGAACTTTAGAGTGGTTTTCTGAGGTTTTTTTTTTTTACCCTGAATTTCTTGTTTCATAGCTTAAACACATCATAAAGATCTGTGAATGAGCCCGGGAAGTGGAATGCAGAATTCATTGCATCCTTTAGAAACGTTCTAATCTGAAGGATGAAAATCTTGCAAGGGAATGGGAGCATACCTGTTTTGAATTGTGCCACCTGGCCATTTCAGTTCCCTGTTTGGGTTAAAAGGAGTGCCAGTTCCTTTTTCTTCTTGTATTTATAGATAGAAGACTTTTGGGGTACCTTGTACCAATTCTTAGATATCTGGTTAGATACAGATGTAATACAGTGGTGTGAAATTGTTATTACTGTAGTGTAAAGATAGTACAGATACCTCTGCTCTGATGCTGGCATTTTGTACAGAAAAATGTTGTTACTTGTCCGTGTTACCTTTTAATAGTGATGCAGCATGTTTTTGTCACAGATCCTTGATGATGGACAGTCTCCTAAGCACAGTCAGTGTCAGAGTCGTGCTGTTCAGGAGTGGAGCGTGCAGCAGGTTTCCCACTGGTTAATGAGCCTGAACCTTGAACAGTATGTTTCTGAATTCAGTGCCCAAAACATTAACGGGGAGCATCTCCTTCAGCTGGATGGGAGTAAGCTCAAGGTAATTGATTGACTGGACTTCAAGACTAACTGTAATATTTGTTGTCACTTTAAGTAATCTTAAAGGAAGTAAGAATTTGGCCAGAAAGCAGTGAAGCCCATTGTGTGTAGTGTTGATATGCTAGAATAATAAACACAGAGTATAAAGCCACAGCAACGCTTCAAGAAATTGCCATATGAGCTTGGAATCAGAAGCTTCAGAAATAGAGGGCATTTGCTTTGTGAAAACTGAGTGTATATCATGTACCCATAGCTGGATGCATAAATAATATAGCAGCATGTATAAGTGGTATTTGCATGCATGTATTTCTCATCCAGCTCTGTTTTGCAAAAGGGTGATTCAGAGAAGATAGTAAATAGGCATACATCAGAAGTAGCAACTGAAAAATGGATTAGTGGGATAATGGAGGCATAAGCTGATGCCAATTGTGCTATGTTAGAACTAAATACAGTTTTGATGTATGTATTTTGAAGTATGCATTGGTTCTTGCAGTGAAAATATGAGCTTACTTTTGTCAAAAATAATTACAGGAGGGAGTTGCAGGAAGCTCAGCAGATCTGAAAGTCCAAGTCTGGTGTTTCCTTTCTGAATTATTTTGCTGGTGTTTCACTAACTCTAGGGGTTTCAGAAGAAAGCAAGTGAACTTTTGACTAAGGCATAGCAAGGAGATTTTGGAAGTCTTGTTCTATGTAGACTTAGATGACTTCAGGCTAATAGTTTATTCTTTATTTGCTCATTTGATCAATAACATCAGCATTGGTGATGGCAATGAGGTCTAATTCTTTAATATTATAGAAGTGGAAGACATGGAAAGTAGTACAGAAGTGTATTAGTTACACATCAGTGTATCTGAATCTGTCTCAGATTTGTTTAGTTATAGTCTCCTACCTAAGAAGAGTTATTACTAGATTATGGAAAGATTTGTGATAGATTAAACTGTATGAAATTCTTTTTCTTTTTAAATTTTGTTTTCCCCACATCAGGCTCTTGGTATGACATCTTCCCAGGACAGAGCGATCATTAAAAAAAAGCTAAAGGAAATGAAAGCATCCTTGGAGAAAGCTCGCAAAGCTCAAGAGAAAATGGAAAAGCAAAGGGAAAAGCTTCGGAAGAAGGAACAAGAGCAGCTGCAGAGGAAATCGAAGAAAACAGACAAGTCTTCATCAGATGCAACAGAGGGCACTAATGAGCAGTGACAAGCAGAAGTGCTGCTGTGTTAGGAAAGTGGAGGCACTTCAAGGGAAGAGAAACTCATATCCACTCTGGTGCCCCTTCAGCTTTCTTGTATTCATTACACAGGCGTGTGTACAGAGAAATGGGGCTATACATAGAGTGACTAGGGAAATTTATATTGTGTAGTTTTATTTTCCCGCATATCCAGTTCACGCTCATTGCTGTTGCCATGTGAAACAACCCCAGCCCCTCGGTTTGTTTTGGTGTTGTTGACAGCTAACAGATTTCATATTTGTGTGACGGTGTTTCCTTCCAAACTGCTCTTCTCTATTGAGCTCTATGTGTTTGGTCACTTCAGTAACCAGCATGATGCCGAGGAGCATGGTCCACTGCTTCACCTCTTCTGAATAGAGTGGCCAGTCAAAACGATCGGTGAACGTTTCTTCAGCTGGGTAAAAGGAGTTGTGTTCTGCCTGATAAGAGTTGACTTAACTTTCTAACTGCAAGTTCAGCTTCTTTACAGTGTTTGGATACTCAATTCCATCTACTGGAGTAAGTTTCATCTTGTATCCGTACCTTGAAGCGACACTGCTCTGGAAACACAGCTGTTCAGTGACTTGTTATTATACACTGGAGATAAAGACAGGAGAGTCAATATTCCCCCTGGTTAAAGACAGGAGGTGAAACTCTTTCTGTTAACTGTACAATAGTTAATCCAGGAAGGAGGCAAAGCCTTAAATGATTATGTGGGTTTAGACAGAAATCTGAGGATAACATTTATCCTTTAGATATCTGAGCAAGGATGAATTTCTAACGAGAGCACAGCGTATAGATCTGTATAAAGTTCATTGTGCTCCCAGTGTGTAGGCAACTTTCTTATAGCACACCCCGCTTTCTTTTTCATGTGTTTTGAACAGGAAACTGAGTTTATTTTGTTTCGGGTGGGGGGGCGTCCAAGAAAAACACCACATCCTCAGATTCATTCTCCAATAAGCATTGGGAGAATAAGCTTTCTGCTGTGCTGTTATGAAGCTGTTGTTGGAAACCATTATCAAACTGGAGTCTGGTGAAGATTTTTCAGTTTTTACAGAAGTGCACTTTAAGAAGAGGAAGACGAGGGATTCTGGTTAAAATTAAATTCAGTACATGCCTGTTAACATCAATGCTGCCAAGGAGGTGATGGTTACTAAATCCAAAGCTGCCATATATTAACTGTTTTGATTGTTGCATTTAAAGAATATCCCCACCAAAACCTGAAATTTGGGGTGTAGGCTGCAGAATGTTTTGATGGCTTAGCAGTGATTGTATTACAACCTTCAGAGATTGCTGTTTTCCTGGTATATGAGGCCATCGGTGAAACCTGCTCTGTAGTTTTGACTATGACAGAAGCAGTGTACACCTTGTGCTGCATGGTGTTACTGCCTCTCAAGAGCAGTATTAAAATATTCAGTATTTCTTCAAAAGAATGGACAGGTGACAGGCAAATATCTACAACGAGAAGCTAGAGGTATTAGCTTACTGCTTTATAGTCAAAGCTAACTGTGTAGCAGCACTTATAGTTGAGAAACGTCACTTCCCTTTCATGCGTCCTGGAAGTTGCAGGCTTCATCTAGTCATGCCAAGCCATAAATTGTTTAAGATGTTGATGCAAATAGAATCTTGAACTTAAACGTTTGCCAGCCTAAGACAAGCAAATATTGAGTTCTTTTGAAGATAATGTTTGTTTTAGTTTGGCTTGGCTTCTCTTCTGCTCTGTACTTTATGGCATTCAGATTTGTGTCTGTAAAGTTCTCTGAAGCTCAGATTTGAAACAGTTGGGGTGCAAAGGTTATAGTTAAATTTCTTTTGATCCTGATAGTTTCTTTCACATGTAAAATGGCCTGTAAACTGCGAGAGCCTAGTTCATTCAAAATTAATACACAACAGATCTACGTAGCATGAGCTTTATTTTTCCTTCCAAATCCAATTTCTACAAGTTTCTGATGTATATTTTATTCAGATCTAAAAATGAAATTGCCGTAAAATATACTTCCTGATATTTCTAAAGGCTTGTGATATTTTTCTTGAGGTAGACCACCAGCAAAAAAATACACCTGCTAACAAGAATTCCACACTGCACTGAGTCTTTCTGTGCCCTCTGCATGGGAAAAATTACATGAGTGTTTAACAGCCTCATGAAAGTAGTATTCTGTTATTTTAGGAGGTTATCAATTTATATTTGAGTAAAAGAAGTTATCTGGAAGAAACTGGAAATTTAATATTTTAAATACAATGTTGATAAATGCATTCAATGATTTTCTTTTTAAATTATGTTTACATTGTAGTAATGTTTAAGTGGTTGTATATAATAATCTAAGGTGGTGTCCCTGGTTTATGTTCTTTGTTTTCTTAGAAACCTGAGCAGACTGCTTAGCGTTATACATTGAGTTTTCATTCTTGCTGCTTAGAACAGTGCCTAGTTAATCTCTTTGTAAATCAGATTCTTATTCTGCAGAGTAACTAATTCGACCTAAGTCCTTTAAGTATTCAGGGGGGGTTTATTGCTTTCTGGTAATGTTATTTTGTTATTCTCAGACTAAAAAAAGAAAACAACAAAACCCTAAGTTAAAAAAAAACTAGTAGTTTAAATTTAAAATAAAACCATAAAATGCATTTTGATCAACACATGAAAACTAACCAAACCGAACAATGTCGAGGTTGCTCTTCTTTCTGTGATAAAAGAGATTTATGTGGTTCCTTTTATTAAGTATGGTAACTCATTGTTGGGACATGCAGAATTGTCACTGGATAACAGATGTAAAGCACAGTTTGAAACTTCCGTTACCTTTAAATTTGTGTTGCAGTTTTTCCCCTTGTATTGTGTAATGACATATATGAAAAAAAAGATATGGATGTCTCATTCTTAACTTAGACTTCCTGCAAACCAGTGCTAAGTCAGACTAACGTGGGGGTTTGATGTAATCAGAAGAAACAAATATTCCATGCTAAATGACTGGAAAGACTTTCTCTTTTGGCTCACCTGCAAACGTAACTGTCACCTACTTTTGACTATCTATTTGTGGAGCTAACGCAATTTTGAATATGCTGGCTTGCCTGACCACTTTAAACTGCTGTGGTGTGGTGTTTCTATGCCTGTAGCCATGCACCCGTGTCATCCTCGGTGCCATGCTTCACCAACATTGGTGACCACAGCAGGCTGGTGAAGTTAACTCTCCTTGGGCAGTTCTGGTACTGCAGCTCATTGCTGCGGCATTGCCACGTTGTGAACATGTCAAGCCTCTGAAAGGGCGAGGAAAGGAGAGTCAGCAAAAAATGGAACTCTGAAAAATAGAAAATAAAAGATACAAACCTGCAGGTTACTTTAGTATAAACCTAGTGTTAATACTGAGATTGTGGAGAGAGTGGTGGCTCCTTGCTGTGTCCAAATCAGCCAAACCTACGGACATAACTCCCTTCCAGCTTGTATTTTCCCATGTGGTGGGGTGCTGCTTCCTGTGCGACTTCCATGTTAAAACTCCCAGTTCAGTTTCAGTCTGCCCAGGCAGATCAGGACCAGGGTGTAAGGAAGGAGCTGGGCCTGTTCATTGCACTGCACAGAGCATCGCCCGCTGCTGTTTGCATTTCACCCACCGCTCTGAGCAGGTCTGGTGGGGGTCCCTGTAAGTGGAGCCTGTTCTAGGTCATAGGTTAGAACTCCACAGTGGGACAGAGCCAGTAATAAAAAGCTGAACAGGATTAGGTGATGTTTGTATCTCAGTGTCTGCAAATGCTTTTGCATTTTCTTAACTTTTTAAATTTTTTTGCAAAGGCATCTATTGTGCCATGACTCCAGTCTGCTGCAGGGATACCACAAGAATCGAGCTTTTACTGGAGTTACTGAGCAGCTTTCCTCTGAAGCTTGCAAGTCCTCAGCTCTCATTGACATTCAGAGGTGCTTGACACTGAGCATCAGGGTTCATCATACCTCATTACATCCATCAAAGCCTCCTGTCTTCCTGAGCTGCTCCACCTTCACCTCCTGGTTCATGTGCTGGTGAGTAAGAGGTGGGCAATGTTGTGTGATTTTTGAGAATAAATTGCATTCCACTTATAAGTCAGAGAAAGAAATGCCACTCTTGTTAATCATGCAGCATCCAGTTCTACAGTAGGAAGGAAGAGGATCATCATTAAGTCGGGTACAGCCAAGAAGCATCATCCCAGGTACCAACACAAGACTAAAAATCAAAAGGAAAGGTTTGCACAGATTCAGCTGTAGTTCTTTACAGCATCTGCACTGCAGTCTCCACTGTTTCTCGGTGCTGAAATTTAGGGGAAGTTTGCAAGAATTAAGTCTTGTGTTGATTTCTAAGCTGTGTGTTTACAGAGGGAAAATATTGTCAAGGCAAAAGGAAAACCTGATCTTGTTCAATTTAGGTGTCGCCTTGTCCCCTGCACTATCATCAAACTCAGTGATAGAGGGGCTGGACCCTTTTAATAGCACTTCCCTCGTTGTGTGCTCTCCCTCACTTGAAAACCTCAGGAAACCTATGTTGTGGTCCAAAACACTGAAAAAACAGACGTTTGAAAAAAGCAGCACATACTTAATGAAGTATGAAGTAAGTCTTTTAACAGTCGAAATGGGCAGAGCACACAGAGCAATTAGATGGTTTTGGTTTAGCTTTGTTGAATTAGTGAATGAAAAGGAATCAGTTAGTCTTTCTAGAAATGTTTAAGTGATTTGTGGCTTGATTCCCTCTTTAATTAAATATGTATGGTATTGTGTGTGTACGTACATATGTACATACATGGATATTCATACAGATTGACACTTCACTAGTAGCAGTTAGCACATGGGTAGCACATGGTTCCAGGGCTGTAGGCACACAGTTTCCGTGGCAGGCAGAGGGTCCCGGGACTGTCTGCAAGCTTGGAGGAGCAAAGCGTTACCCCTCGGTCTCACCGGCATGCTCACCCCTGTCTGTGCTGGTAGCTTTGCTCACTCTCTTCTTGTGGGGGCTTATGTATTTTGCAGTTCAGAAGATTCTAAAGTTTCATTAAAACCATATACAGAACGGTCCTCTGCAGGTCCTTGTGCATGTTGTCCTTGGTCTGGTGTTTTGGGGTGGGAGGTTGGCAGGATCGATTTATTGGAGTGCAGTATTCTGTGAAGGAAACTGGTTTTTTATACTTTTAACCCTAACTTCAATTTTGATTGGAGCGCTTTCAGCAGCTCGTTTTTGAGCAGGATTGTGAGTGACATCTGAGGTGACTTACCCGCTCACCACAGCGGAGTGTGGGTCATCTGCAGATTGCATGGTCCCTCTTCTTAACCTCCCATATGGATTTTACTGTACTTTTTCCACCTGTAAAACTGATTTTTCAAAGCTGTGACACGGTAGTCATGACATTGAGCTTTCCGATCCCTCACTATAAAATGAGCTTTCTGTTACTAACCAGCAATACTAACTGGTACTTTTGCTGTTGGCATTAAGTAATGATTTAAAAAATGCGGATCTTACTGGAAGGTTTGGCGGTAGTGCCTTGAGCTGCCTGTTCCTTGGGAAGTTTGGACTGCATTTAGAATGAGCCGTCGGGTTTGTGAAACCTGGTCTGCTGAGTTAGGCAGGTTTCTTCCTCCAAAGCAGGGAGAGGTGAGAGCTCGCAGCTCATGCGGTCGGGTCCAACCCACATAACCCGCAATCTTGAGCCTTCTGCTGGGTTTTCTGTGGGAGTTTTGTCACTGACACCAGTGGAGGTGGGTTCGGGCCCCAGTGCAGAAGCACCTGAAGGAAAGGGGGATCCCAGGGCACCAGACATAAGGAGTAACTAGCCCATTTGGAAGTGGGGAGTGCACAGTGAACGTCTTCTGACTCTGCATTTTCCCATACACACTTTACTGTCTGAACAACTGCTTTTGTATTTTCCAGTCATGTTGCAATGGTAACTCACTGGTCACTGACAAGTGTTAGGCATACTGCTAGAAGACCAGGCAGCTAAAAGACTAAAATGCACTGTGCTCACTGTAAAAATTGGCTTCTTACATTGTTTCTTTTTATATGGGTGAAGAGGTGGTTGCGCTTCAGATTTTTTTTCCTTTTTCTCTTCTTTTTTTAAAGAGGTCAAATGTATATGAAGTGCATGTTATCCTGAACTTTTTCTTTGTACATCTTGGTGTCTGATCATCTGCATGAAAGACACAGTAGTGCCATGTCTGAGCTTGTTCTCTTGTGCTTGGTTGATATGACCTTCTCTAGATTGTTGAGTTTTCCCCAAAATAACTTTGGTTAATATTTAGTTATTGGGAGACATCAAAATAAAACATCATGGTGGCCCTTTGTTTTCTTATAGTTTAAATACAAACAACAAAGCCTTGTGGTTTAAAGTTAATTTGTTAGTGTAAATAAATTTCTTGCCAATGAGTATTATTGTTGTTAGACAACGAATGCAATAAAATGAGAAATCCTGAATCTTTATTAGAATTTGTATCGAGTCCTCACTTTCCTGCCCATTTGTTGGGCATTCCAGAAGAAATAATCAATGGTGAGCACGACTGGACAGCTGTTGCTGCATGGGTCAGACTTGGGGGGTGGGCGGCGGACATGGACCTTGCCCTGCTTGTTCTTTCCTGCCTTCTGCTCAGTGCCGAAGATTATTTTAATCCCAGCTCTTGGCCAAATTGGCATGATTCACAGGCCTCCAAGTGGATCTCACAATCTGTAATTATGTAAAAAGAAGTAAAAAAAAAAATAGAGTACAGAAAGAGAATGGCCTTTTTCTTCATATGCAGATGAAATGTAGCGTGCAGTCTTTCACTGCAGGTTGATATAAAAATAGGCTGCCTTCTCGCTGATGCTGGTCAATGTCTGTTGAAAAGACCTGGATATAAAAACATGCTACTGTTTTACACTCAAGTGTAGGTTTGTTATAATGGGCATTTTATACATTCAAAGTACAGCAGTTCTTCTGCTGAACATGTTTACTATGTCTTTATTTTATTTTAGTAAATCATTAAATGAGGGAAAGGCAGAGGGCACAAGACTGTCCGATTGGTGTAGTCGTTTCAGTGGATTTACAGCTGGCAGAATCTAGGCCAAATACCCTGCACTTAATCTGTCTAACCCAGTCTGTGTTTCCCAAGGACTGAATCATAAATCTCACTTTCTGCTAATATGGCCACCACCTGCAAGAAGATAAAGAATCCTCAGTCCATAAAATTATGATCTTAATTAAAATAGCTATATTAAGAGGCTGTAAGTCCACAACTGACATGTAGAATGTATCTGCTCAGCAGCTTCCCATGCCTGGAGCCATCTGTATGCATGTCCTTGTGTGTGCAAGTTGTCTCAGATACCTGCAGTTTAGTTTCTGAAATGCCCAGAACTGCTCTAGAGTCTACAGGTTGTAAAAGAAGGTGGGTTATGCCCTCCTCCAGGTTGCAAGCCTGGGTTTCCCTGTGCAAGTTACCTTGTAATTGGGAGGCCAGGCTTGAGGTGCCTCTTCCTCCACTGCTCCTTCTGCACTGAGGCTGCCAGTGAGTTTTATCAAGTAGTGATTTCACGCTGAGCGGTAGAAGCTGTACCCCACCATTGGTTTTGCTACAAACGCGTGCTTGCCGTTTCTGTCCTGCCCAGCACCACTTTAATGCATGGTGGCCCAGGTTCAATTCCCACCTCCGCACTGCGAGGCTGGGACACCATTAGAGGAGGTTGGCAACAGGCTTCCAACCCTCCTTGCCTCAGGGTAATATTCAAAATTTTACTATTAGTAATAGCAGGTACTAAGTCCTACCTACGATCTCTCCTCTCTCAAATGCTTTAGGAAAAGATAAAGCCTGTCACTTGCCTGTGCTTCTGCCTGTGGGCAGACTGCTGGGAAAACCTTCAGTACAGGAGTAGTTCAAAAAAGAGGAAAAAAAAAAAGCCAGTGACGTGTGAACACATTCTTTATTTTTCCGAAAGGCCCAAACCAACAAAAAAGTAGAATTTTGACAAGATCCAATAACATCTAGATTTGCTTATTTGAAGATCTTTCTAAGCTACTAGAAAACATGAAATTAATGTTTGGATGGGTTACTTCTACCACTGCTGAGGGCAACGCTGGCTGTTACACTTCTACAGCCACAGAGTAAATCCAGGACCAGCAGAGTGACTGGTCGGTATTTGGCTGTGTTACTGCCACTGCTGTAAAACGCTAACTCTTAGAAAAAAGCACTTAATTTACATGAGAACAAATAGCAGCACAAGCCTAAAATAATTATTTTAAAATCTAGTGCAGGTCACTGATAGCTAATTACAAACAAGTTAACAGCTCAACCTCTCCTTTTTGTGAGAACTTCCTTCAGAGCAGTTCTTTCTGCTTGGGCTCTGGGAACAACGTCTGTTCCTCAAGGCTGAAAATGGACTACAAGTTCCTGTAAGAAAGCATGTCACTTCCCAGGGAAGTTGTTGAAAATGTCCTGCAGGGAGAGAAGTTCCTAAGGAAGGAGTGGCAAAGCCAGAGTTATGGTAAGTTATGTTCCTGAGTGCTTGGTGCAGTCAGCTGATGTCAAAGGCAAGCCCAGCGAAGGGAGAAGACAAAAGCCGACCTCGTTCGGGGCTGGCTCTGCTCTGTGGAAGGGCTGTCAGCACGCCATGGTTAGCAAAAGACTTCAAACCATGATCTGAACAGATGAGTCCCTGTCACCAAAGCAGACATAAACCCTCAGCAGTGCTCGAGTCCCCAGATCAACTGTGGGTGTTTTGGAGAGGAGCTATGAACGCAGTTTGTGCACAAACCTGCTAATGCAGGGCCATGCCTAAGAGACAAGGTCAATTAGCCATATGGTTAACCCTAAAGCTCAAGTCTCCCGCTCTAGCCATCGCTAGGCCCCTGCAGCATGTGCTGTTTGTATATAAAACATCACATATACCAGCAACCACTATTGCTACACAGGGTGAAAGAGTTGTCTGGCATGGCAGCAGTATGAAGCTGTTGGCATCAGGAAGGGCACAGCAACCGAGCCAATGTGCTGCTAGCTCAGTTCTTAAACCTCACACAACTTCTTGTGCCCAGGGATGTGCCTTACACCATAGCGTCTGTGTAAGCGAGCCCGTGGCAGCACAGGGCTCTGGGTGGAGCAGACGCTCTCTGGGGACAGGAGGTGATGTGGCAAGACCCACAGCCCACTGCAGCTGTGCAGAGGCAGAGGGGTGGTACCGTCCCTCCCATACAGCAACACAGCCCCAGCCACAAATCCTGGTACCGGCTCCTTGCTCTGGCTAGAGCTGTCCCTTTCCCTTGGAGAAGGAGCAGTAACCCCTTTATATCAGTGGATGAAAGCCACTACGCTTGTTTGTGTTACAAAGGAAAGGTGCAGGAGCCAAAAGGTGTCAACACACACATTTGCTGTTCAGGGCCGCTGCCCACCCAAACCCTAGCACGCAGTTACACCTCCTCAGGCAGAACGGCAAAACTCAAAGACAGACAAAGGTCTACACTTATGCTGGCTCCTGTCTTGGTGTTTGGGCTGCTACAAAGTGGGTTATTTGCGCTATCTTGTAGGCAGAAGTGCTCCTGTGTTTTCAAAGTATGGAGCTTTCCATGTACTCTCCAGATTAGCAGGGGCCATGGCTGGTGGTGAAGCAGATTGCAGGAAGGAACACCAAAGCCAGAATTGCAACTGGCACCCAGCGCCTGGCTCCTTCTCCTCCTGAGTTTGTGCTTCACGAGCAGCCTGCCTTTTCTCACCACACAGCGGTGGAAGAACAGCAAGGAAGCACTACCACATCAGCTGAAGGATGCAGAGGAGCTGGTGGCCCCCGGGGAAGGTCTGCCTGGTGACACCATTCGGAGGGGCAGCCAAGCCGCTGAGAAGTGTCAGTGCAGGCAGCGCAGCGGCAACCCCGCCAGGAGGGCCGCCACCGATAACACGGAGCCTTTAGCTGGATGTCAGCATCTCTCACAAAACCGGAGCAGTGATGAGAGGTGGGAACAGAGAAGACAAAACAAGCAGCGGGAGCTGCTCTGTGAGTAAGGACATCTATACTAATGAAAGCAGAGCTCGCTCCACGGGCAGGAAATGAAGCAGTGGCTCAAACAGGGGCTTCTGCCAGAATGGCCTCTTGCTATGCACACTGGAAAGCACAAAACTGATTTCCGGCTTCAAAAGACACTCAATTCTGTTTATTGCAAGTTTATTGCTAACTAACACTATCCTAAAAACACCAGCTGATGGAAATTTGGATAGGTCTTTTAGCAGTGCACTATGTTATCAGTAACTGCCGCTGGATAAACGTGAAGCGGGTGCCTGCTGTACAGAAGCACAACGGGAATCAGCTCCGTTCAGACTGGAAGTTAAACACAGAGCACGCATGACCAGCACTGGGGGGTAGTCACTGTGGCAAAGCACCCAGAAATGCTCCCTTTGCTGTGACAGACAACAGTAATTGCTAATGCACTTTTCACTGAGGGTGCTTGGGAGTCGTTTCCCACTCTTTAAAAAAAAAGGCTTTTTTAAACTCCCTTTGGACGACTCAATAAGAAACTACACCAAAGTGATGCCCTCCTTTTTTCTCAGTAGGATTAAGACAAATTTATGAAACTGAAGTCATGTTAGGAAATGGCTTAAAGGGGGAAGAAAGGAGACTGAAATAACATTTATTCTCCTTCCAGTTATTTCAGAAGCATTAGGGAAAGCCAACAGGAAGGTTTCGAAGAAGAACCCTTAGCACAGTCCCTGGGAAAGCCCAGGGGTCAGTGACAAGAAAGCACACCAGACTGGTAGTTAGCAATTCTCATTTACAGAATCAGTTTTCTCTGGGGAAAAAATCAAAAAAAAAAAACAACAGAAGTCCAGTTGCAAGAGATAATTCAATGTCTGACCATTTTATAATCTGAATTTGAACTTCAAGGTTACCCTTTGTTACTGACATGGGTTCCTCCCCATTACACAAATAAAGTAATTTCTCACCTTCAATTGCATTTCCTTTACTATTGCATAAAACTCTCATTTTGGAGAGGAAGGCTAAATTACATTTCCATGACTCTAGTAAAGCTTTATTGGAACAGTCTTGTTGTTAGCAAATCTAGCAGAAACTAAGTGAGTTCGCAAGGAATTAAATCCTTTCCACTGCAGCAGGTCTTACCCACGACAAGCTATAGCTCACAGTAGAGAGCTCTGTGGAAGACTGTGCCGATGAGTAGTTTTCCCTCATAGACAGATGCCACTGAGCTTCCCTGCAGCACAGAGCCATTGTCGGCATAGACACGCGTCACCACAGGCTCCTCCGAGAGGATGTTCTGGATGTGCAGGACCTGTCGGAGGAGGGGGATACATCTGCTGAAACAGCCACGGGTGAAAAACCTCCATGGAGGGAGGGAACATCAGTATGTTAACTTAAACAAATCAGTTAGGTTGATCAGCTGCTGATAACTGCAACCAAGTAATTCCTGTGATAGGGCCACAATTTCTGCTTCAGTCCATGAAGATTGATTATTTTTTTTAAGTGGGTGTGCAACAAAGACTCCACCCCAGTAAGTAAGTAAGGCAGTTATCCCCAGCACTAGGCATTTGCGCAGTGTTTTCCAGCCTAAGAGTTACTTGATCTCTTCTTATTTTCATGCTTTTTCCAGACAGAGTAAACAACTGCCTAGTATCATAAATCTACTGCTATTGAATATGATAATTTTGAAAAGTGTCTTATGGGAAGCTCCAGACAAGGCTGAAATCAAACAGACACCAACCAGCCACCTGCACTCGCGGCCACTAGCACACTGATGCCAGCTCCTCATTGATTTCAGAAGGAAAAGAAGAATTACAGTGTCACCTACTGATGAACCACACTTGCACAGATAAATCATTCCAGTGTGAATGTTTCCGGTCATGCTCTGCACTCAGTCAATTATTTTTTGTTTGGCAAAGAGGTTCTGGCTTGGTAAAAAGCTCATGCAGGGGGGTTGGACAAGATGATCTCTTGAGGCCCCTTCCAACCCCTACCGTTCTGTGATTCTGTGATTAACACAGTTCAACAAAATCTGATTGCACGGCCCAGCTGCACAGAAAGCTGCCTGAGGAGTCCGGAATGACTGAACTACTGGGGGAAAATTACTCAGTTGTCGCCTAAGGATCTGAATAGGTGCTTGTTAGTGAGTACACACTGTTCAGGCTTTCCACTTAAGAGCAGGAGCTACAAGCTGGAAGCCAGATCGGTCTTTGCTTTCACAAAGGCTGGCCAGGCCCTTCTCTGTGTAATGCAGAGTTAAGTTATACCAGGGTGATTTGAAGAGAGCAACTTTCTGACACAGACATAGCCAAGAGATCAGTGACATCTCCCAAAAGGCACCTCAGAGGCAGGCAGATTTTCAGGATCGTTGTAGAACAGCTTCATCCCATTGGGATGACATCCTATCCAGATGTCTCCAGTGTGAGGGTCAATAGACAAGTTGTCAACCAGAGTGTCCAGCTGCAGTGTCTATCCATCACAGAGGAAAAAGAAGAAAAAGAGAGAAGTTAAAGCAATCAGAAGTCCTGGAAGCAAACTATAACATAATCAATAGACTTGTCCAAGACTCTCATCTGACATAACTTAAGACTGATTTTTTTAAAATATTGTTCATATTCTGTTTTTCTTTTCCCCCAGTATGTTTCATCCCCTACTCTGTGCAGTGAGAAACCTCCTTGTGGCTCTAAGCTTCCCCATGGGCTTCATTCACACCTACGCTTGTGTTGATTACTTCGGTGCTTTGTGGACTGACCCACACTGACCCAGGCAGACTTCCACTGTGGCTCTACAGCACGCCCAAGGATCCCTCTCTGCTTGCTGGTGTGAAGGTGGAAGACCTGAAGCTCTGTAATGGGGTGCACAGCACCTCTGCAAACCCACGGCAAGAGCCATCCAGACCAGAACCTCACAGATGATCAGGTTGAAATCTCAAGTGTTCTTGACAAAGGGGACTAATCTGACCAAAATTCATATATGCCTCTTTTTTTTTTAACAACAGCACCTTACCTTCACATGGGTTAAATTCCAATCAGCATGTTTTTCCATAACATGGACATTATGATCAAGTACATCTGCAACATAGATGTACCTGCAAAAGAAAGCACCTCTTAGCAATGTGCATGCATAAGCAGACACATTCACCAGTCAAACTGACAGACCAGTCAGTTCCTTCTGTGCAAGCCCAGCTCTTCCCATGAGGAATGCCAGCTCACAGATCTCACACAGCAATAGACATTGCAAGCAGGCCACAGGGCACTGAATTGAAGCCAACCTGCTGAGACGCTAATGTAGCTTAACACAGTGCCTGTTCTTCCATTACAACACCGAAGCAGGCTCTGGATCTTGAGATCCACAAATATGCTTTTTTTTTAAGATCACCTTGCTACACCACAGGACTGGTTAATTCAGTCAATCAGACTTTAAGACTGTAGAGCGTTCCCCACTTGCAGAAATCCTGCCCCATTAATCCTTGCAAGCAATATACATAAACTTCTGTATCAGCTGGTTAAAACGCAGCAACCTTTGATTTCATTGCATATAAACTACTACGCAAAGCAGCAAACATTGCCTCTAGTTAGGGACCGAGACACATGCCTTCTGTTCTACAAACCCTCCATATCGCTTACATTGTACAGGTAGCACCTTGTCTTACAGGAGCCAGTTTAGACACTTGACCACAGAGGTACTGCGTGTACAAATTAGGATTTCCAGATTCTTTTGTATGATCAAACAAAATCTAAGGCAAGGAGAAACTTACTTTCTGTCGGGTGAAATGTTAATTCCATTGGCTGAATAAAACCCAGCTGCTACTTCTTTAACTTCTTTTGGACTGTAGTAAACAACATTTGACCAAGTTAAACCCAAGAACATCTCCAAGAACATCAAGAGGAAGTCGGAGAAGTAGTGGTCATTGGTAGCATAGAAGCTGTCTGGTCCCATAGCTACTATATCATTCACACTAAAAAAATAAAGAGACAGAGAAAGATAAATAAAAGAATGAACTGAGAGGTATGAAGGAGCATTGCAGGACTGCCCAGAATGCAACGAGGACATGGCCATCCCACAGACATAAAGGGGCTGCAATTACAGATGGTACTTCTGATAGGCACTGAGTTATTTAGATCCTTTTTACTTCTATTTTCTTTTACATGAGCCAGGACTGTGCAGTGCTGAGACCTGAACAGGACTACAGGGCATCAGCTAGAGGGCTGGCTACCCATCCATAAGTCCATGGAAATTTTTCTCTCTTTTGATTACATTCAACTGGAAACCAGAGAACAGGTAGGAGTTGTGACGATTTTATCAGGCTCTGTTTATCTTACAATCATTTTGCAGTAGGACAGACCACGAAAATTTTGTATGCAACCAAAAAAAGCTAAAAGTATTTTTACTTTTACAATGTAGCAAATTCAGAATAATAGAATATCTGAAGATTCAAATCTGCAATGACCTGAGCATGCATTACATGAGAGAAGGAGAAATGGATGCCAGGCTAATTCACAGGCATCAATCACAGTGGTGCTTAAGAGTGATTTAGTGACACAACTATTAAAAATCTCATTTACAGAAGAGATTGGAGAAACACCATTTCTGATTACACAGATAAGAAGCAATCAATAAGAGAAAGAGGAAAACTGCTTAAAGAGAAAATATCTCATATTAATACTACCCTGAAGCCAAAATCATCCTACTTTGGATTTTACCAAAGCAGCCTCTTCTGGGGGAAGACAGTATTTGGCTCCAATACCTTGTCAGAAGGTCATGTTGAATGGTTTTCAGGTGCACAAGAGAATTCTCATCTTCTACAAATTGAAACAATTCTACTGTGCTCTTCTGATGGGGATGGTTCACAACAAAGAGGTACACGGTGTCATCTTAAAAACAGAAATGGAAACAGCTGAATTCTCTGCAACAGTTTGCATGGCTGAGCACCCACAGCTTTGAAGTAGCCTCTAGTACAGAGCACATGTTGGGTCTCGTGCATTTGCCTCACAGATCTTTGGAGGCAGAAAGACAAGGACCAAAGTAATGCAGGATGCCACTGCAACTGGATCCAGATCTCCAGCTACTCTTCTCCCAGGCTCGCTCTACAGGGAACTGCTGTGTAAACTACATTTTTGATATTTTGACCAAGGAAGAAAGAAAGCATGGCTTCATCCTTGTGCCCAAGCCACTGGGTTTTGCAATCTGACACACTATAGTGACTGGTTGCGTGAAATAGCCACAGTCAGCTGGGAAGGAGGGCTTGTGGCTCAGCCAGTTTGGGCTCTTTGGTTTATTTACTGCATCCCCTGACAAAGCTGAAGGAGCATCCTTCTCCTGTGCTCTGTGTAAGGCTGCAGTCCTTCTGCTCAGTCCTTCTGGTGAGACCCTGAATTAGCCATGACTGATCTCTCCAACACCTTCCCTTAAAGGGTGACTGTATAGGGACGCAGGTCAAGCTGCAGCAGTGGTTCTCTTAATATTTGCAGACTTCTAATTGTCCTGCTAAAGTCCCCAGTGAAAGGACAGGGAAAACGAGAGGAAGGAGAGCATGAAGGGTATTTTGCTGGTAGTCAGAGCCTGCCATAGGAGAACGTGTCTTGGAGAGGAGAACATGGCTTGGCCACAGAATACCAGAGATTTTGGTGATTTACAGAGATTTGATAATTTACTGTTTAGCCACAAAAGTCTCCATTCAGGTCACTACTAGTCAGTGAAGCATGTGTCTCCTCAAAACCCTTGACCCCAGGGTGAGACAGATATAAATTGGCAAAATAAACTCTGTGTCATTTTCAACTCCTCAAACTTTTCCCATGTTTTCTCTCCTTTCAATATATAGGACAACTTTCTGTCTCAGACAGCCTGAGGTTATGTAAAAAGGTGTTTGCTTTAGCAGCTGACATTTACAAAAGAGCCCAACAAAGATAAAAAGCCCAAAAACCTTTTTCTCTCCCATCAAGCACAGGCTATTGGGGATGCAATGCAAGGCTGCAAAGGGATTTCTGTTTGTGCTCTTTAGGCTGAGATTTGCCACCACCTCGAGTTAAAGATCTCTTTACCTCTGTCTATGTAGGTGCTGATTCCATGAGGGTTAAATGTTGCCAGATCAAACCCTCGGTTGATTCTCAGTTCCACTGCTCTGGGATTGTCTTCATTCAAATCCATCAAAAATATTTCACCTGGTTTGTCTGGTGCAAGGCTTTTTATTCCTGGATATTTCAAGCCCTGTAAAATCAAAACATAAGAAAATAATTCCTGGATAAAAGGTAAAGGGAAGCACCACAGGGCTGAAAACTCTGGAGCCTTGTTAGGGCTTGCAAGCAGATATCAGGATATCCCTCTGCTTCCAGCCATGTCACAGTGGAGGAAGAGGGACCAGCTCTGCTCTCCCTGGCGATCCCGTAATCGCAGTGCAGAGGGAGCAAGCTGCATGGAGGGCATGAGGAGCCATGCCTAAGGCACCACCCATCACCTGGGCGGTAGCACCACTACCACCCACTGCAGCCACCACCCAGGTGGGAGCTCCCCATATGTCAAACAGACACGCTGCAGAGGACAAACTGGAAGTATGGCACCACCCAATCCATCCAGCATGGTAAAGCCACAGGGAACAGTAGCAGTGTGACAGCTCACAATTTCTGATGTGAATTTTGCGACCCCCGGACATCCCTGGAGCACGTAGATGAAAACATCAGCATTTGTTTTAAAAAATTATCACTAGCTATCCTGATTGCAAAGAAAAGCTTGAAAACCTATGTCCTCGAGGCTACAAAAAATTCAGGAACAACAAAATCAACACACAAAATCTGACTTTTTTTTAAAGGTAATGAATTAACACACGTTCTTAACAGGGAGAGGTTTGACATTTCAACATTTCAAGGAAGCAGCATAAAAGAAGTTCAGGCTTGCACGGGCAGATAAGCCAGCACAATAGGATACGTGTGTCAGAGCCACCACCACCATTTCGGTGTCAAGAAGTGCACTTGCTCAAGCTCCAGAAGGAAACGCCGGTTAAGCCGATACAGGTCTGTGCCGTTCCTATGGAGCCAGCCAGCCTTGTAGAAAAAAGAGTCAATCCTGCATTTTTCCCCTATGGCTTCTGTAGATAAGGAAGTAGGTAAGCCCCTGCATGGGGAGGGGGCATGCTCACTTACGGAGCTGATGAAAGCCAGTCCATTGGGAAGTATGTCAATGTCTTCTGAACCAGTTTCTGCAAGACAGAGATAAACAGGGTTTTTCAGACGACATTAAATATTTCCCATCGAAAAACCTTTTTAGTACAATTCCAGCTCTCATGAAAGTCCCTTTCTGATATGACTGCGCAAGCGATGAAGTTCAGTGGAAAAGTTCACATTGCATTAAAAGTGGTATCAGAAGGCAGCAGCATGCCAGGTTAGGAAATAGTACTGGGGCTCACCTCTTTCTGGGGGCTTAGAGGTGCCCCCACAGTGGGGGGGCAGTCTCCCGCCCAGCTCCATGTGCCCCGGGGCAGCACGGTATGAATCACCTGCTTTTGACAATAGTGTTCTGCAGCAAGCAGTTAGCGCAGGTGGCGAGATTTTTCAGGGCAGGACCATACCCCAGCTTGGGTAAGGCAGCTCTGGGAATTGTGCACCCTAGCATTCCTGGTTGCACTGGGACACTTCACTAAGGTGCATTGCCAAATATTTGGTTAATGCTCTCAAGCGACAGAGAGCCTACGATATATTTAACAGCTAAGAGCTTTAATAGTTAGACCACACTTTAAACTGTGGGTAATCATTTCCAATATTACTAGTTCCTGTAGTTCCCGTAATATTTCTCTCTGCTAGGAAAATAAAACAAAATAAAAGAAAATAGACTAAAATAAATAAAATATACTAAAATAAAATAAAATAAAATCCCTTTAGTAAGAAGACTAGAGCAATTTTAGGCTTTGATCAAGCACTCTCCATAGAGCTTTTAGTCTGATGCTGAAGCACATTTGCCATCCCACATTTTCACCGCTCCCCAGAGAAGCCTCCCCTCTCTTCTCCAAATCACCAGCACACATAGCATTCCCCACAAGCCACCTTCCAGATGATGGCTGGATTAAACCCATCTAGGAGCATTTGCTTAAAGGAGGAAATTGTTCTGCAGGTTTTCTTTAACAGAGCCACCAACACAAAGGTTTTTCCACCCAGTTCGTCCCATGTCCCCACACCTCCTCCTGCTTGGTCATAGATAGACCACCCGTGTGTCCCTACGTGGGTCACACCATCCCTGGCACCTCTGCATCTCCTTCCAAGGGAGTGCCTACAGATTCGAGCTGGATTTATTGTTTGCTTTTATGTAACTCCTATTTATCCTGGCACTAATTCAGCCAGGCTGTAACTTATCCTGAGGCCACCAAAAAGCCCTGTGGGGAGGAACCAGATCCCCAAATTCACCCATCCAGGCAAGTTCCTCCCTAGCTCAGCCCTGGGGAGATGCGGTGGCATTATGTCTCCCGGAGGGACAGGGGCAGGGACAGCTCCTCCTCAGCCTCAGCAAGCCCCTGCTCCACCCCATAACTAGTAAAGCATCCCTGCCGTCCTAAGAGCAAAAGGTTTGAAGATGCATTTTGAGGGGAGCCAGCCCATTACCCCACCTCCTGGGTTTTGGTTCTGAATTTTGACTGGGCTCAGGCAGGAGGCAGATATCCGCACTGATGTGCCCAGAGACATTTAGAGCCTGAGTTTCCAAATAATTATTTTTTTTTTCCCTCCAGCTTGGCTCACGCCCTGCTTTAAGTAACAAGCTCATTTTCTTTGCCCCAGCTCTTGGTCTCTCCAAGTCTGGGTTCATTTATAAGATGGGGTTAGCAGCAAGTCTCCACTTCCTGGGATTGCTGCAAAGATAACAACATAAATAAATGTGGAGCGGCTCAGTTACCATGGTGATGTGAGCTGGACAGACAGCTTTTACTGGCCGAGCATGCTGGTGAGTGAATAAACAGAGCTATAATCATTTATCAGTACTGAATTAGTGAGGCTGCCAAGCAGAAAGATGAGCAGGCTAATTGGGAGCAGATACTTAAAAAGTACAAGTTTCTGGTGGAAGGAGCATGGTGACGGCCCGGCACCCAACTACTTCGAAAGAAACTGCCCAGCAAAGCACATTTTGGCCGCTTCTCAACCAGGTCCTGGTATGTGTGGGAGAGCGTGAGCGCCATCAGAAGAGCAGCGAAATGCTCATTCAGCATGATCCTGCTGAGCTAGCACCGCTGCAGCAGCGAGGAGGGGATGGGGACACACAGCTGGCGGCAGGGAAGCTCCCAGGCTCTCCTGCGGCCCCGTTTTGGGAGGGTTCTGGGCTGCTGTCACAGGCACTATATAGGACAGGAGAGTTAGGAACTGATTTAGTAGGTATCAGTTAACTGCACTATATTGCTTAATTGTATGACCGAGCGCAGCGTGACCACAGGATTATCTGCGTAAGTAATGTTTTTTAAAAAAATTAAAGATACTGAGAAAAATTACTGCCTACCCTAAAAATGTTATATTTTTTGTTCTTTATTTTATCTTAGTGTGATGTATTCCGCAGATGCATCCAACAAAAAAACCCCAAACACCTGGATTTCATGTCCAAAAGCAAGTGACTATTTCACCTGTATCCCATGAATTGTTCCAGGATGCAAGTATTTATAGCAATTTCTATAGTAGCTTCTTGAACTTCCAGGAATTAGTTCAGGACATATAGTTAGCTTATTATAAACCCGTAACATGAGTGGACACTCATGTAATTCATTAGATACTGTTTATTCTACAAATATAGCCTTTCCTACATATCTGTGAATGAGGTTTAGGACAAGCTGCAGTTTTTTATTGTTTTTTTCAATGTTTGCACCTGTGCTTACATTGCACAATATTTGAAAAGCAGAATAGATCAGTGTCTTAAAAAAAAGAGACACATAGAAAGCATGAAACTGTGCAGAAAGAAAAGGGTCCACTAGAGAATGCTTCCATTTACTCTGGGTTTGCTTCCTTTACTATGGATGCATCACTTTTAACATCTTTACAATAGACTGTACCAGACACCTGTTCTTCTATGTACAGAATGGATAGTTTAAGACTATTTTGTTCGGAGCTGATCCAGCTCATTACCTATATTCCACTTAAGAGGTCAGAAGGACTTTTTTAAAGATTAAAATAAAGACAGATTGTTTATTCAACTTTATAGCATTTTAAAGGAAAAAAGGCCCAAGAGGCCCAAGATGTCCATGTAGAAAGATATCCTTACACAAAGGCACCCACAGGAGCAACCTTACAGATCTGAATACCACAAAAGCCCTGGCCTGAATAGTGCTATCTGGGAAGCATCTAGATGTTAGGGCTCCTTGGTCTCCCTGAGTAATACAACTCCCCGGTCATATTAAATTAATTTTGGAAGACATTTGTGTGAGCATGCAACTTTTAATTTTGCACAAATCCTTTGTTATTTCTCTTTCTGCCACATCAGACCTGCTGAATTGATTTTTGGTGTTTTAATTTTTCTAAAGAGCAGCAAACGACGGAGCAAAGGCAAGGCAAGGTGCAGAGCTCTGTGTGAAGGGAGAGTGTTACAGGAGCAGAGGGAGAAGCAGAAACGAAGCTCTGTAAATTGATCCGCCACCACCTCTGAGCAGAGGCAGGTTCTCAGAATTCTCCTAATCTCCATGTAAATGTCAGGCACCAAAAATGACACATAGTTCGGAAATTAAACACAACTGTATTTGCAATTTTCAGCTTTCCTTCTTTCCTCAACGGTGCAATCATCTTGCAAAAATGTTTGTAAAGATTGCAATACCGATATGCTTAAAAGCATTACTCAGAAATTGTTTTTATATGAATCGCCATCAAGCAAGCATTATTCAGAGTCTTGTATGAGTAAATTACAGCTCCATCTAGAAGACCTAGAAAGTTTTTTCAAATGCAATTTCTTCTGCACATAACCTCAGGCAAAGGAACTCTGCACACGCTCATTCATGGCAGTAATTTGACTTTACAAAGATGTTTGATTCCTCACACAAGGAAGAAGGAAGATTTATGAAAGCAACACAATGACTCGGCAAGCTCAAAGGCAAGGCTCTTAAAGTTCTTACAATGACTTTTTACACATGCAAAATCCAGGCAAATGTCAACAGAATTCAAGACATTTCCAAAAAATACTAAGGAGGAGAAACCCCCCAGCCATTAAGCCTGTATTAAGTTTAAAAATTATAATTTGGGGGAAATGGTGACACAAAAAAGCGATCAATTTTAAAGCTATACATTTGATACTCTGGTTATCCTAAGGGGAGAGAAACAATGAGACAGAAACATTGCCAAGTGCTAAACACATGACCCGAAGTGCAAAGTCAACGTTTCAGTCACTCTGTTAAACCTCTTTGCAAACCAGACTGGGATGACAAACATGACCCCTTGCTCTTTGAAACCACACAGCTGAATTGTGCAACCTGCCTGCTGTTTGCACAATGCGATGTGGTACCAGCCCGCTCTTAAATCTCCACAAAATGAGGCGCTAAGGCGGGCGATCCTGGCTGGCATTTAGCAGCTCCTCCTTCACTACATGCCTGTGGCCTGCTCCCAAAGCTCCCACCCTTGCAGCATGTCCTGTCTTCCAGATGTCACCAGCTGACAGCTGCCTGTAGGTACCTGCCTGAAGAGCCAGCACACCCTCATCTAAAAGCCAAACAATTTCCTAAATGGCTGAGCAAAGGAGAAGTGTTTGCAAAGTACTCATTTTCAAGAACAGGAACAGAAACATTAAATACCAAAGGCAAATAAGTATTATACCAAACTAGCTAGTTTTTCAGCATAATTTTCTTCTTGGAGCTTCTCCCTACCTCAAAGTCCAAGTAACAAATTAAAGTCAAATTAGCACTTTCTTTTCAGGATCAGGCTTGGAAGCTGGCTTTAAGAAGCAGCTTCAAAATAAGGCTGGACAAAAGCAATGCATTCAGTTATTTTGAGCACGTACCGATCCTTTTAATGAGCCGGCAGTTCGGGAGGATTACTGGGGCTATTTCCCGTGAAGCATTGAGTCTGTTCCTGCAAGAGGAAAGAGGAGGGTTAACAGCATACAGCCAGTTTTAAAACAGGTAACATTCCTAGCATAGCTTTATCTTCTTTTTATTGTCTGCCATATCAGAGCAACAAATCAGCCATAAAATACTGAACAAGCAAAACCCAGAACTGACAACAGCACTCCAAATCATGGTTACACACGTCCAGGCATTAAGTGATTCTCCTACACTGAATATCTTCAGGAATCTGACTTTGTTCATGAGCTTCAGGAACAAGCTTTCGTGACCCACCATAGCTGAAATGATAAAATAACATAGCCACACTTTCTTCAGGTTTCAGCCACCTAAGTATAGTAGCACCCTGCAGTTAGGACCCGCATTTCAGTTGAGGAGAGGGTGACCTTCTACCCCAACCCACTGGATATTTTTGGTGACCAGGCCACGAGCGGTGGCACTTTCTTCATTTCTTAGTCCACGTTCAAAAGTAGCAATGGTATTACTGCAAGGCACAACTACCCATTCCTAACAACAGGTAGGAACTGGTAGTACAATTTTCAACAATTACCCTGTCCCTTCCTTTTGTCTCTCCTGGTACCCACCCGGAGCATTATCCTTCAGCAGTGCTTATTTCATTCCCCAATACCCACAAAATTCGACCTCTGGCTCATGCTTTACTGGACAAGCAGATACAGACAGGTACCTACAAATTCGTTCCTATTTCTCCATCTCCTCCGTTCCATGTTGTCTACAAATCTACATGAAAGACACCTCACTACCAGGACTGTTGTGTTTGACCATGGTGGCCTGCAGTGCCATAAGCAAATATGTTGTGTTTCTGTGTAAAAATGTCAAGCTAGTGTACTAGAAAATTTCTTTTTCTTTCTTCTTTTCCCCCAAAGAAAGCTTTTAAACTAATGTACTTACTCCTTTGCATGCCTATCATACACCCGTGTTGAGGCTGTACTTGCTCCAACCACAGGAAATTCTGAATGCAAAGATCCCATAGCAAAACCTCGCTATGTTTATGTTATAGTTTTAGACATAAACTAAACAGCAGTATCAGTCTGTGGTATAAAAAATATGCAATACAGCTGAGCACTGTATGGTATGTCAGTCCTGCATTTCTTTTAACCACTTAATTATGAATTCTA
The DNA here is from genome assembly GCA_013400875.1 of Anhinga rufa. Taxonomy (NCBI): domain Eukaryota; kingdom Metazoa; phylum Chordata; class Aves; order Suliformes; family Anhingidae; genus Anhinga; species Anhinga rufa. The sequence goes on along the minus strand of VZTV01001642.1, from coordinate 59,055 downwards.
AATTGCTTCAGTGCTGTATCATTGACTCAGGTTGATAACATGAGGGCAAAAAAAAAAGAAGAGAAAAGGGCAAAAAGGGCAGAGGACAGGAAGGGAAAGGAACCAAGTTAAACTCTCCCAAGCCCTCTCCCTCTCCCCTCCTGCAGCTGAGGAGCCCCGACAGCAAATTACAGCGGCTCCCACAAGCAGCACAAGAGGGGTATCAGCTCCCCCGTCCCACCCCAGCATCCCAGCACCGCTGAACCCACTGGGCCCCAGAGGCTGGCTCGGGGTGACTGTGCTCAAAGTTTGCACTGCTGCCTTCTTGGGGCTTTTCCCTTTCCTGTTTGCATCAGCATTTCCTGGGCAGACTGCAGGCCACCCAGCACCCAAAGCACAGCAGCAACTCAGCCATCCCGACAGCATTCCCAGGGAAACACTTCATGGGCTGAAAAGAGAGTAATTCAAAAGGACACTGGTCACGAGCCTGCAGCATATAGAGAGGCTTTTCCGAAATGAGTCAGTCTGTCTAGCTCAGACAGCCTTAGCCACTAAGCCAGATGGCCTAGATAACTAACTGGCCTTACAAAAACGCCTGTGGACCTGCAAACTGTGGTGGATGCAACTTCAAAAAATGCGGGAATTTTGCTACTTGGTGCAACCCCAGTGCACAGCCTTTCCCACACCATTCCTCTTTCCAGTTTCAGTCTTCCACCCCCCTGTCCCACTCCGTGGGACACAGACCACAGGCATTCTCTTTCCTTCAGCAGCAACCTGTTGCATATTCAAAGCTCCCTCTCTCTTTCAGTTTTCCTCTTCTGTAGACTAACCAGTCCCAGATCTTTGGGTTTTTTTCCTGACAGGACCTCTTATTTTTGGTTTTGTTCCCAATTCTTTTCAAACTGTCAGCATCTTTCTGGAAGCACACTGCTGTTTTGAACACAGTATGCAAGCTGAGGACCACATCAGTACAAAGTGTTATGAAATTATAACATTGTGTGTGTATATATAAACAATAATATCATATGCATATTGGTCTGAGGAAAACAGTAACAGAGTATAATTCACACTTAAGTTATACAAATTACCTCAGACTTTTCTTCAGAGAAGAATTAGCAATTTAAAATGTCAGTAGGGGAATTGGTGTGGTTTGAGTTGGTAACACACAAGAGCTTCACCAGTTTTCTGCTGCTCAAGCCCTACTCAAGTCCATTTGGTAGCTATCAACAGTATAATCACAGAATCACAGAATCACAGAACGGTAGGGGTTGGAAGGGATCTCCAGAGACCATCTCGTCCAACCCCCCTGCGTGAGCAGGCACGCCTAGAGCAGGGGACACAGGACCACGTCCAGGCGGGGTGTGAATGTCTCCAGGGAAGGAGACTCTACAGCCTCTCTGGGCAGCCTGTGCCACTGCTCTGGCACCCTCACAGGAAAGAAGTTTTTCCTCATATTTAAGTGGAACTCCCTGTGTTCCAACTTGTGCCTGTTACCCCTTGTCCTGTCGTTGGGCACCACTGAGAAGAGTCCAGTCCAAACCTCCTGACACGTGCCTTTCAGATACTTATAAGTATTGATAAGATCCCCCCTCAGTCTTCTCTTCTCCAGGCTGAACAAACCCAGGTCTCTCAGCCTTTCCTCATGAGGGAGATGCTCCAGCCCCTTGATCATCTTTGTACTGGACTTGAACAAGCAGCTCCCTGTCCTTCTTAAACTAATAGATGCATAAACAAACCTGATTTAAGAAGAATTAAATTTGTAAGACATTTGTAATAACGCTTCAAGCCTTATCTTTTAAGCATTTCGGGGATTCTTGTGTCATCCTATCTAGACACAATAGACCAAACTCAGAAGGAACAGCAAAAAGTCTTTCCTGGATTCCTGCTTTCTGGGTGGGGCATGGATAACAGCTGGCAAGAGTTAACATTACCCCCAGTTTCTCCTCTCAAGGCTGTATAGAATGATTTTAGAGTACTTTGTTATCTGAAGTTGTGTGTTTCCAAACTCCCCAACTGGCTTAAGACCACTGCTATGCTGCAGCTTGCTGAAAACACAGCACACAGGAAAAACCCACAGAGAGCTCTGGAGACTGGGGGGGTCCTGCGTCTGTCAGGAGATTCTGCTTTACCACATTCCCAATATTGCATTTGTTAATTTGGTTTGGGGGGGTGGGGGGTGGGTGCAGGGACCCCTGCTCTTCACAGTGCTTTAAAATGGCTCACCCCACTTAAGCCTGGAAGCGCTTTCCAGCTCTGTCAGCCCATATTGCGCAACTCCAGGGCAGGAGGGTCCTGTTACCACTGTAGTTATCACTAATGCTTGCTGTGGATCACTAATGCTTGCTGTGGATTTAGTGCCAGATACAAAGGCATCTTTGCGAGGTACCTGGGTCCAGGGAGTAGAGCCCTCCTTCTGCAATTAGCTACAATTACTATCCATCCAAAGATCAATTAGCTGGATGTCGTTGCTTTGACGTCAGGCATTTGGAGTCCTTGTGGATGTGAGCAAAATGATAATGATGTAGCTGCCTTGCAACACAGTAATTCACCATCCCTTTTCCAGCCCGGGACAACCAGTTACGTGTTCAGCAGCTTTCAGGACAGAGGCTGCTGTAACACCAGTGTTGACCCTCACACCTCATGAGGCGTATGGTATGGAGCACGGTATGGCTGGGCATTTTAGCTCACAGCGAGGGAGGTCCCAACTTAGGATCACAGAAGTCTGTGCTCCTTCAGAGGAAACCTCACGTAGACAGGGGCTGCTGTTACCCGGAGGTCAGCTTCGGCAGACAACAACGCAAGTTTCTGGCAACTTGATTTCCACTTACTATTAGGCCAGTCGGCAGCAGATGAGGTAAATTCGCAGGTATCGGTTTGGGCACATCCCTGTTAACTGCAGCCTCTGCAAAAACAGAGGTGCCAGCCCCCCTGTCCCCAGGGCACCCTCTCCCTTTGCCCCCCCATCTGCCTGGGGAGGATTTCACATCCCCCTTACTGCAAAGGGCATTTCTGCTGGACAAACGGCCCCGAAGTTAGTTTATGCCTGTCGGAGGATGAGAAGGGCACCGCAGAGCCAACCAGTGCCTAGTTTTCCTCTGGGGAAAACCGGTTGCCTTGATAATGATGATGATAGCGGTGATGATGATGATGATGATGATGGTTAACCCTTCCCCTCCGGCCGCACCCGTGCTTGTGCAAGGGCCGCTATTCGCTGAAGTTACGGCCCGGGCGAGCCGGGGCGCCTCCGCGCTGGGCGCCGGGAG
>VZTV01001642.1:34848-55729 GCA_013400875.1 Anhinga rufa | reverse complement strand
GCACACACCGCCGGCAGCGCGCACACGCCGCGGCGCGCACGCCCGCCGGCAGACACACAGACAGACACCCCCGGGCACGGCGGGCACGGACCGGGGGCGGAAAACCGCGTAACTTTCCCTGCAGCCGCGGCTCTGTCAGCCCCCTGCCCCGGGCAACACGGGGCAGGGCCGGGGGCAGCGGCGGGGGGAACGGCAGAAGAAGGGGGCAGAGTCAGGCAGGCTCCGTGTTGCAGCACCTACGCGAAGGGCAAGTGGACCGAGTTCCAGATTCTGTTATTAAAAAAAAACAAACAAACCCATGTGTTGTCTAAAAAGACGTGTGTCAGACAAAGACTGCATGATGCAGAGTGTACAGGTACTCCATGTACACCTCTCTGCTGAGATACGCGTGCTAATACTTGTGCGCTAATGCCAAAGTTTCCCCGAAAAACGGTGCTTGCTCTCGCTGCCACGCTCCCACCACCAGCTTTCTTCTCCATGTGGGAGAAGGGCTACAGAACCCGCCATGGCTGCCTTCGGGGCTCCGGGGTCCCCCATGCAGCAGTCTGCTTCTGCATCAGCTGCAGCATTGGCCTCCCTGTGCTTTCTGCTTTTTGGGGGAACACACCTTGCCAGGTCGATGCCCTCCCTCAGCAGCTATCGTTCCCTTCCCTGCCCAGAGGATGCCCTCACCAACAAGGCTCACATTCCTTTACACTCTTCTGAATGACTGAGAGATCACTAAAAAGTGCTTCTCTGCTCTTCTTGCCCTTGCCCTCAAGGCCAAACAGATGCTCCGATGCTCCACATTCAGTGAGGCTTCAAGCAAAGCGTGGCAGGGAAGGGGAGGAAATACAGGTCATTAGTGCCTTTTATGGCAACAGTGCTAAAATAATTTCCGCCCTCAGTTTTGGAATATCGTTCTTCCTCTTACTGGTCCTTGATTACTTTGGAATTATAGGTAGGTGGGACTGGGGTCTTTTTTAGCAGGGGTAGGGGATTGGGGTTTTTTTTGCTTCTGCATACAAATCTCACTCTAATGAAGTCTGCTTCAATCCTAGAAGTACGTGATGGGATGGGTGGGAAGCAGCGTTTAAAGTTTGGGGATATTGGGATGACAAAATAAAGTTCAGTAGCCACTCTTCAGAACCACCATTTATTAAGGCTGCCAATCCTAAAGTCACGGGCTTCGCCCTCCCAATGAACACATGTACCTTTCGAAAATGTACTCCATGGTGTAGACAAGATCATGAGACATGTTGTGCCTTATTTTGAATGTATCATTCAATAGTGTGAAAAGGCTTACACAAGAATGATTTCTTAGCTTGCTGCAGCACCGCTTTGTTGGCATTTGTTTTATTTATTTATTTACACCACAGTTTAATTTGCAAAAGTGCATACTGCTTACTCTCTGGGTCTCATTTTTGGCACAAGGCGGGTGCAATTCATCTGATAAAATGTAAATGTCTACAAGGGAGATGCAGACATCAGAATTGGTCATAAGATCCAAAGAGTGGCCATACTGTGTCAGACCAAGGGTTCGTCTAGCTCAAAAGCCAAGAGAGGCGGTAGGCAGGGGCTTGGGGAAGCATAAGGAAATGGCGGGCAAGTTGGATAAATGTCCCAGCTTTCTTTCCCAGCTCCTAATTATTTTCAGCTCAGTATGATGAGCTTTACCTATTTAGTAACTCCTAATAGATGTATCTTTCAAGTACTTTCCTGTCTTTCCTTGAAGTGAGTTGTGCTTTTACCATATTTTTTGCTGATGTTGAGCCCTGTAGGTTCCCTAGGCACCTTGTATAGTCAGGGCAGGAAAAGAGTTACTTTGAGGTAGCCATTCATATGAAAGGTGTCTAAAATAGATCAAGAAATCCTCCCTAAGAAGTGGCCATTTCTCTGCATTCATTGGAAAAGGTGATTACAGTGACTAATCAAGTGCAGAAATCTGCTCTGTAGATGCCTGAAGGTAGGTGGAGTGAACCTCCCTTGAAGTCACTGCTCATCAAGTCACCCTTGACTGAAGTAAAAACCTGATTTTCTCAGCAGCTTACCCCCCTCAGCACAATCCCAGCCAGCCCAGGGTCTGCCCGTTGGCACTGTCAGCATCCACTGAGGCTTCCCCTCCCCAGCACCCCCCGGGCTGGCCGAGTGAAAACACATGGCTGCAGCAATACTCAAAATCACATGGCTGCTTTTCGGTCTGTTACAAATTCCCCTGAGCTCTTTGCCTTTGAGGCACTCAGAAGAGACCTGGGAGTCACCTCCTGCCATGTAGTATGATCACTAAAAGCAGGAATGAATTGTGTGCTTGTAATCAGCTGTGGAGGGATATGTGCCAAGCCTGGGAGGGGAAGAAGTGAGCAGAGCAGGGAGACAGGGTGTGTGTTATCCTAATATAGTCATTTAAACTCCTCTATAGACAAGGAAAGAAAAGCAGGACTCTGTAAACATGTCCAACTGTGTATTTATTCCATCAGGAGAAGCATGGGTGAAGTAGGACAAGTAGCACTCTGTAGGTGCCTAGCCTCTCTCTCTCTCCACTCATGATAGAGGAAAGGTAGACAACTTGCTAAAAAAAATAAAAGGTAGCATTTACATGGCTAAAGATAAAGGGAATAATTTCTACCAAAAACTCTGGAAGTCTTAAATCTTTCACTTGTGAAAGATATGCCCTTTACATGTGCTTCTCTATCACATACCATAATCTTTTTTAAGAGATAAAGTACAGAAGCTATGTACACACAGATTTGGATTTTACAACAAACTATTTCAAAATACATCATGCTTGAGTTATTAGTGAAACACAATGTGTTTTACCAAACAAACTTTAAAAAAGCTGAAACTCTCTTTTTATCCAGATTTTGCTCTCTCTTATACTGATGTTAATCTGAAGCAAATTCACTGATATCTGCATTGCCAAAGTATTTACAATGGATTCACACCAAAGATTAAAAGTCAGAATATTATTCTAGAGCACTTTTGGAGGGCTGATCTGACTAAATAGAGAAGCCTACAATACAGACACGATAGTATTAACTAGAGCCTTCAGGCTATGGAGGGCTCTGAGGGACCCAAGCTATGGAGGGCATTGCGGGCAAATCTGATCGATGACTAGTGAGGGGTCAGACAGTGCTCATTGACCCAGAGCTGCTTTACAAATATTGAATCAAATTCAGAAGAGGACATGCGGCATGAAGACAAGGCAGATGAGAGGAAGCAACTAGAGACCAACCTCGATATTGCTATTGTTCAACTGTAGAAACAAGCAGAAGATGTCAACACAGTGTGGAAAATTTCAAAGAGAAACTAGTGAGATCTTAAACAGAACTCACCAGTTTTGCCAAATGCAGATCACAGGAGCAGGTTAATGAAAAGGGCACATCCTGCTGACATGCAGGTGCTGCACCAGCTTCAGGTAAAAATAAAAACTGGCAGGCAAGAAAGCTGCTTACGACAAAAACAGGCAGAAATCGCAAGCAAGGCATACTGAAAGATGAGGGGGAAAGCTTCAAAAGTTGCCTATCGTAGAAATTACAAGATTCTCTACAAAGGCTGTAACCTAAAATCACTTTAACCCTGCTAGCTGATCAAAGGAAAATTGCAGATGACTTGCTCAAAGACCTCAGCAGTTCCTTAAACCCTGCATGCTTCAGCTCTGCTAGAGTTAAAAACCACTTCTCAGCTCTCCATTCCAAAGCAGGGAGCAGGGATCCTACAGTTGCTGAGCAGCTGCCACAGGGCAAGGCAAAGTCCCTGCATACACCCTGCTGCTACACATATACAGTGTCACCAGCTAGTTAGAAAACTGGAGTTCACCATAATTACCTAATAAAGAAGTGGTACCTCAAGGGGTCCAAGAATACAGACGCATAGTGCCTTTTACAAAGGAAAAGGTAAAAACGTTCCTGCGGTGACACCAAGGTATATTGATTTTCTCAACTGCTGAGAAAAATTCATGTCAAAATGACATCAGTGGATTTGTTGGTAAGGGTGTTGAAAAGGCTCTTGCAGAAACAATCTGGCTTTCAGCCTTGTCCTGCTTCAAAGTGAGCAAAGGTCTCTGCCTGGCCTTTGCAGAGCTAACCAGAGACTCCAGCATTGTCAGCCACAAGCAGCCCAGAGGCATCTGCATAAATTTGGATGTCGAAATAAGTTTGTGAGCAGATTTTGCTTATTTCATGATGGCGTGAGGTAATGCAAAGGTTCTCAGTGATGACAAGATGTCAGAACATGTCACTGTCAAAAACAGCCCCAAGCAAAGGCTATGTCCTAGCCCAACTCTTATTTACTGTCTTTTATGCAGCAGCACTTCTTGCTGCATCTGGAAGCAGCAGTGAAGGGAGCTGCTTTAATTATTTTATAGGTGGCAGAATTGCTAAATTGGAGAAATGCCAGGCTAAATCGAAAGTCAGAGAGGTCCTCCCAGGCATTCTGCCCTTTGCTGTTGACAGTGTGCCGGTTGTGCAGAATATTGCTGATGGCTTTGACTGTACTGCCACGGCTCAGCCTCATCACAAGCATAAAGCAAATAATGCTGTCTCTTTCCAGGCAGAAGCATGCTGAGCCAGTAGTGTGCTTTGGCAATACAATACTTAAGTCTTGCAGGTGAAATTCTGCTATCTTGGCAGCAAACTCCTCAAACATCATGACTGATAACTGCTGTGCAAAGGAAGGAGAGGGCCGTGCAGCTTTTGAAAGATTAAAGCTGTGTATGAAATGGAGACTCCTGACTTCAAACACAAGTAAAGGAGAGCCATGTCCCTGTCATCATCACCCTTCTGTACAGTAGGGCTCTCAGGCAATACACAACAATTGCTCCGAGTCTCAGCCTAGTCTATGTGCACTACTTTCGTGCCCTTGCAGATTAAAAAAAAACCTCAGGACAATGTCCTGAACACTGACATTTGAACCACTGTCAAATATTAACCACTGCCGAAGACTTTTCCGGGCTTAGTGCACTGGTGTGAGTGCTGGTGCATGTATTGGGCAAAGCATGGCACATAGCTGTGTTCTGGGGTAGAAGGTGAAGTACAGTCCAACACAACCTTACAAGTAGGAATCCAACACTGATTTTCAATTGTGGCATTAGTTTCACAACACAGGAGGCTCACCGCTGGCTGCTGCGGTAGGGATGATGCATGGATGCCATCACAGCCTCTCACTGAAGTGGAACAATCCAGTGACACAGAAAAGGAATGAGAGGGATATGCCTAATCAAGCATTACTCCTGTGCTACCCTTATTTATTTATGCATTGCAAATATCAGCAAAATTTCTCAGAAAAGAGACCAGAATTTCTCAGAAAAGAGCTGAATTTTCAGGATAAAATACCTCAGTAAAAAGATACAAAGTGATATTTAAAAGCTCAACAGCTTTCAAAATACTTTAACACAAAGAAAGGGAGGAAATAGCCTTGACTTAAAGACAGTTAACAAACAAGGAAAACTATTGTACACACTATGTTATGAAGTTGTGTGCAACAGCAAAATACAAGTGTGATTAAGAGTTTTAGTATACAAAGTTTATTTATAAAATGCAGGATTCTTAAATTCTATTGGCACCATGAAGCATGAAGAAAACAGAAGGAAATGGAAGTGTTGAACGAACACAGAAGCACACATTTCTTCATGAACTCTGATCCCTACACCTGGTTTCTCACTTTCTGGACTGACCCACATGTATACCGCCACCTACTTTCAGATTTACATCAGTGTAAATCCAGTATAACACCACCAAGATTAATTTAACTTTATCTCACAGCTCCAAGTCCTGGCACTGGTGTTACTAGAGTTGCTTCAAATACACGAGTGTAGATGCTGGCTATGGAGGCTCTTATGTGTCACAGAGGTAAGGAGACCCTCAAACCAGACTGTTCTAGTGGAGTGAACAATTCTAATGCTGTGGAAAACACTTTATTGATTAGAGGCATGTTTAGAGGGAACAGTTCTTGACTAGAGGGATGGTGGCCACAACCTGAAACTGTACAAGCAGACTGGAACTCTATGCAACGTGTGGCTGGAATATTTGAGGTTTCAGGCAAGCAGGGGCAGCAGGGAGACCCAAATTATCTTCCTCACCCCCAGGTGAGTTCACATTGGGGGTTTGGTAGTTCTAGTTGGCCTGATCACCCTGTGTGCAGCGAACTGGCTGAGCCACATTCTTACCATGTAGGTCCCTTCATGTTCAGCTTCATGTTCAGCTGCAGACACGTAGGAAGAAGCAAGGGGTGTTGTGAGAGGACTCGGGAAGGTCTCTCCCTCACCAGTGAGGGAATCACAGATGCAGAGAGAAGCCAGAAGTGCTGTGGTAGGGAGATCATATATACAGATAAAAACACACGCATCCATACTGTTAATTTTGTTACCAATGTACAGAGCAGCCTTGCAACTAGCAGCCATTTCCTTTAGCATGGGAAGTATCCCTAGCAGGAGAAGTAGTTTGGAGGCCAAGACAGAAGAGTCAGGGCATTAGAAGTAACAGAATCAACTTTGCTTACATTTTTTGGCAGCTTTGAGTAATTGCAGTCTTAAAAGTTATTTGGCAGTTAGACTGGGTTATTGCAAACCCAGTCCGTGAGCCTGCCTAAGCACAAGTAAGAGGAGTGACATGTCCTTATCATTGCTTTCAGTGGGAAGAACTTTACACAGATATCGCTTGATTGATTTTATCTGTGTCTGGATTTGTTTTCTGAATTTTCAAACCCTTCTGGTAAAATTATCTGAAAACCAAATATATGGTCATAAAGTTATGACTTGCAAAAATACTATTATCTAATCCTTTGGGTATACGGGGTGGGACAGACAACTAAAGAATATAGAGTATGCTCCTAACATCTGTTTCCTACACAGAGTATGATTACCCACCCTCCAATGGAATTAAGATGAAAATAAATGGCAACATCTTTCAGCTAAGATTTACTTAAGCAATAAAAGCAAACCGAAAACAATACTATCTTTGCAGAAGAGGCTGTCTGAATTATATTCAAGTAAGTCTGAAAAAGCCGAAAGATTCCTGCAGTTATACAGCTAAATACAGACAGCTTACCTATTTGTGGTAATGTTCCTAATATTTAGCTTTAAAAATACTTTCATTCAGGTATAACAGTATATGGATGTACACTGTTATGGCAGTATAGAACCATGCAAAGGTATAATTCATGTGAATTCATAAGCTATTTTACTTTTCTTTTAAGCATAAACTGTGAATAGATAATGTGAAAAAGACTCTAGGACCTAATCCAACACTCAATGAAATCATTGAGAGTCGCTACATCATAGCTTCTCCTCTGCAGACATGTGCCAAGGAGCAAAGAATGTGGCCTTGGTGGAGCCAAAGCCTTTGTAGCATCCAAAACCACCCCTTATGCACTCTGCTTTTGTGGAGGAGGCAGCATGTGTGTGGCAGATAGGGCAGGCAAGTCATGGGATGCTATAGAGCACTGCCAGATGTGGACATCCACCCTACTCTCAACCTAATTCAGCTCAAGTGAAGGCTGCACATGAATCCCATTAGACCCTGATGGATCTTCTAGAAAAGAAGCTAGCCTTTGTCTTTTCTGCCTAATATAATCACAAGGAAAACACAAAGAAGAGCTAAAAGTTGCAGAGTGGAGTGTTCCATACTTGACACCCAGAAACCCTGATATTTCTCCTCATCTCCATGGAGTACCCTGGGTGGCTCGCCCCAGCAGCCCTCCAGCAGGTACACAGCTTGAGCTATGTGGTATCAAAACTATTAGAATTTGGCTGCCAACAGCTTTTTAGGAGTCATTGCCTGAATATTTTCTGTGGTCCACCTTTTGTTCTAATGAACGTAAATTTGAACTCTAAAAGCAAAGGCAAATTTCTATATTGTAATAAGAAAAGAGCAAGGATTATATTTTAAATCTTTGATTAGCATCTTTGAGACAAGCTTAAACTTTCTGATCACTGTGTGGAGGTATACACTACACAGAACATGTTGTATTTTAAGTTTTGAGCGCATTAGTTTGACCTATAAATTTCAGCACAATGAACAAGAAATCAGTTTGTTTACCTTCACCTTTTAGAAATCTTAGATACAATCAGAAGGCTGTAGACTACTCCCATACCAGCTGTTAAAATGTTCTTGTGGTCTGCTACTATTGTGTCATCCCAATATGTACATTCTGGTTTTTTAAATTATATTATTCATATAAGTGGGTTTTTTTTTTTCATACTAGTGGCTTCAAAAGCTGTTGATTTAATGTTTCCTTATAACCCAGTGTCACAATTTTGTAATTTGATACAATTTCATATGATTGAAATTTTCAGCATTCTTCCTTAAAGCCTAGGTGGAGCTTCAGGAGTTGTGTAAAGTGTCTTCATTGATGCAAGTGTTTTGCAAAGCTCAAAAGCAAATATGGACAGATGAGTCTGCTGGCATCGGGCTGGTCCAGGGGCTTCTCTGCATAGCAGGTTAGATGCAGCCATGGACGCTTGGGTTGTCTCAGCCGGAGTACAGAAAAGGAGACCTATCATCCTGAGTTGGAGACTCACACAACTAGCTGTTGCTTGCTGCTTCCTAGAAGATTTGTGTTGAGAGTCTAGTTTTACTCTAAGTCCTAAAATCCATTAAAGATTTTTGTGCTTTATGGAGGTGGTTCAGGGATTTGTCTCAGGAAGACTATATTACATTCCTATTGATCTCCTTCCCCTAGGAGTACACTGGGCACTTTTAGGTGCAGGTGCCACTAGATTGCCAACACAGCAGTGTTGTATTATGCATGTATGTTCCCCAGACTCAGGGGGGTCATCTCAGGTAGGCTTTGGGTGCTGGGAGAGAAGAGTTTGGGCAGGGGTTCATTGCTGCATGCCATAGGCCTCCTTCCATCCCTCACCCGCCCCAGGGATCCCCTGCACTCAGTCCCATAGACATCGATGGCTGAACTGGGGCAAAACCAAACTTTTGGCCCCTCTGTCCCAATTTAGCTTTTGGTCGTTGAACCACCCTGCTTCAGTTACAAAACAGCACTCACAGAACTGCTTGTTATCACAAAAATCTTCCCCAAAATATTTTGTCTGGAATTCATTAGATTGCAAGCACTTTGGCTATTTACTCTCACTTTTTGCAGAGGGTAAAAACTTTCTCGGAGCTTTTAACATGTGAAAAATAAGTAACAGTTGTAAGGAAATAATTCAGAATAATATAATTAGAGTTTGGGAAAGTTTGCCACTTATTGGGTCATTTTAAAAAAGGCCAAAAATAAATATCCTTAGAAGAAAAAGTAGTAAGATTTTTTTCAAAAGGAAATTCGCTGATTTATTCTGCAGACCTGTCCTCCAAGAATCAGGCTTATTTGCAAGATGATTAACTCCTTCAGTGCACTTGCCATTCACTTAGTGATGAGCATTTAGATGGATTAAGAAAAACATGTTCCCCTCTTGAATAGCACAACAGTTGTTTGTGTCACAAGTTTGATTTGAATGTTAGGTAAATAATAAATTTAAACTATAAAAGAAAAATAATAATGTTCTGTTTCTTCATGGTATTTGAAAGTCATTTCTGTATATCACCATGGCACACACCTTATTTACTAATCAACTTTTATTTCTGCATGATTTTACTAAACACATTCTAAAAATCAGCTAATTAAATATTGATTAAATTACTGCCTTTGACAAACATCTGTAATTTACTTTTAAAAGTACCCTTCTACAGAACCAGATTATATTTATCTTACTTTATACTTAATGGAGGAAAATTAATATTTCTAGAGTATGTCTCATCTGTTTTTGATTTCCATCTTCAAAGTAAAATGGCACTCTACAACCATCTTCACACACTCCTCCAGGAGATGATTTGACAAGCTCAAGAGTCAGATGTCTAGTCTACACTGTAGATGTCTATGGTTGTGTAAGGGAGGAAAAAAGATTTTTTGTCTGATCTGAGCATGGTCATGCTGCAAGAGTCACACAATCTTTCCAGCTCTCTCACTCTGGCTGATATCTATCTTTGCCTAGTTTTTTTATGCTTCTCTGTGCCTATCAAGGAAACAAAAGTCTGGTCTTGAGAAAGCTGTCGACAAAAATGAGTAGCCACATCTTCCCCTGTCTACTTACCCTTGCTTCAGAAACGTTCTCACTGCCTCTCCCAGGGCAAAAACCTTCCACTAGCCTCATAAGGAGAGGATACAGTGGTGGCAAGGCTCTTTAGCCTGTTCTTCTCTTGGAGAAGATACATATTTCAAGCAGGAATAAAAACACCACTTGAAGTTACCATTTCTCAGAAGGAGGTACATTATTGACAAGATTTGGGCTGCAACAGAGTGATAAGTGGGTTGATTTTTTTAAAGGTTTGGTTATAAAGAATCTTATTGAAATATCAAGGCTTTTCTCTGAGTGCTTTTCAGTTTTAGATGCAATCCACCGTATCTTTGACATGACTATTATATTGATGCTAAAAGGTATCAGATTCCCAAGGCTTTTGATGCTTCAGGACTCTGTCTTATATTAGGCCTGAGTGACCTGTTGTAATAAAGAAAGCCCACAGTGTGCAGCATTATATTTCCCCATTTCTTGCATAGTTATTTAAAAGGAAGAACCCAAGTCATGATCTTTATTTTAAACTCAGTCAGAACTCTTACTGACTTAATTGAGAGTATGGTTGGAAAAGAACAGACTATAAAAAGAATAAAAATGAGTTAAATGAGGACTTGGCCCAGAGAATGCAGGAGAAAAAATAAAACACAGCAAAAATAAAGCCTACATCCAATTCCTAGACAAAGCTACTGAGAAAGTTGCAATTGGTCACTATGGCAACAGATTTTTAAATGGAAATAAAATGCTTTTAATACTGCAAGCACATTTTTCTATACAAATCTAGTAAATTAACTCAAACCTCATTAAAGTGAAGATAATTTTACTATAGGTATTCTATATAATGTTGGAAACACCAATACAGAGAGAATCAAAATATAAATAGCTATAAGACGTTGATGTTTTTACTGGTTCAGTCATTCAGAGGCTCAGGAGGTAAAAGGTAACATTAGTTATTTTCTTTCCTCAGGGAGTCTTTTAATAACTGGTATAAATCAAGGCAACTGTAAGCTTAAATTAGAAATATTTGCTTTTGTTTTCTTGGCTTTTATACTCGTGGACTTGGGCTGGTGAACCAACATATTGAGCTCTATTCTGCGACATAAGAATTTGTTCATACAGCCTCCGCTCTGATGGAGGCGATTCACTTCTCACCCCCTTTGCTCTGCGCCCTTCACAAAAGCATTGAGGCCAAGCCAGCCTTGCATCACTCACACAAATTTTGGATGTCTGTCAATAAGAGCTGGAATTCCTGCAGTTGGAGCAAGATTTATCCAGTCCTGTACCACTAAAACCAGCATCTAATATACACATTCTGATTTAGACTAACATAACTATATTGTCACTTCTGCACCTAAGGACTTGGTCTGTCACACTCAGGGAAGGTAGATGGCAATAGTCTGAAGGAGCAAGCTTAATAGCTTATGTTGATTAGAAATGTAACAAACAAGCCACTGTGTATCAGTGACTGATTTATCAGGAAAGGGTGGGAAACACAGGCAACTGCGGAGATCTAAAACATTCATCAAAAGCACTGTAACAACCATAGTGGTGCAGGATGATTATGCAGCCACCGCAGACCTGCACTGTCCCTGTCTGCCTCAACACTGCATCCAGCCTTGTTTGCGATGAGCTGCTTATTTCATGATATCTCATCTTCCCGCTCCACATATGCCACCCTTTTCACAGATTTTTCCACATGCTTTATTTTGGCAACACTTCAAATTTAGTCCTTCAGAGCAGGAATAGTCTTATTCCTAGGCTGCTTCATGGCTGTTCAAAGAATACCAGTACAGCTTCTTCTGAGTGTGTTCATATTCCTTCATACATTGGTATTTTGTTCCAAAAAGACTGGCATTTTAGAGCAGTTGCAAAACTGGAGATCCCTTCACACTTTGGCTATTTGCCTATCCTAAAACTCCCATCACTTTACTTAATACATATTTAATATATAGAAAACAATTTAATGTATAGGAACCATCTCACATACATACATACACCATCTCAGCTCTGCACAAATTTCACTTCAGCAGGCGAGGCAAAAGTTGCTGGGAAGGGCCTGATGAGAATGTCTCATCTTTGGCCAACCACTGTCACAGTTCAGCCCCGGCCAGCCCTGCCAGGGAGCACAGCCAAGCCGCAGGCAGCGGGCATGAGAGAGGGTAGGAGAGACAGAGCCGCCTGCGGGGCCCTTTCTATGGGCAATGAATTATTTCTGTCTCGCTGCTGTGAAGGAACACTTGTCTTTAAAGAACTGCTTTCCACAGGCTTCATTTAAACCCATAGTCCATGCCTCAGTTCATCAGGAGTAAAAAAGTGGGAGAGATTCACATTTTAAGTTTGCTTGCAAAATTTCACTGTTTTAAATACTATCAGATACTACGACATCAAGCTGCAAAAAATAGAAGAATTTTCCACTAAGCATAGATAGGCAAGATTTGTTTTCTCCATGCCTTGAAAATATTGTCCACCTGATTTTAATTTCTGTCTGTGTACATGCATCCTGTTCACAACACTCATGCCCTTTGAATCAAAGGGAAAAGGAAGTGTTGTGTCTTGGTAGGTATGGTATTTGTTTTAACTGTTTTATCTGTTCTGCAGAATAAGTGCATTTTGTGCATACTTTTTATAGGACAACAATCTAATAATTATATTATCTTAGTAGTAATTTTTGAGAGATTATTCCTCATTTTAAAACATCCTAAATTCAAAACAGTTAACACACTAACATCAATAGCTAATCCAACCCTGAGCTTCTGGACATCCTAATAAATACACTGATAGCAGGAGTTGGAACAATGTGCAGGAATGAAGGAAGCGGATCTCTGGGGTCGAAGATGGAAATAGCAGGCATAAAAGTCAAAACGAAACCTGTGGAAGGATGGGCTAAGGTCTTGCCATGAAGTCTTCAGACATGAAGTCCCATGAGAACAAAATTCAGGATTGCTGGCATCAACCTTTAGTTGCGTAACATGCATGTACCTTAAGGCTTAAGCACCTCACTTGATCCATATCTCTAAATTATACATGCTTTAGTGAAAACAGACTCTCACAGACACATAGGTTCCCAGCTCCTAGAAATTTGACTTTCAGTGACTTAAGGGTTTTACGTCTAAATGCCTTTGAGGACCTAGGACTATTTTCCCCCCCATCTCTAGCAAATGAGAACAAAAGTGGAATAATACAACAGAGAACAAGAAGAGGATCCCAAACTAATGATACTAAGAAGGTTTCAGGTTAACCAGCCACAGGGATGAATTTACAGAGAGGACTTTTCTCAAAAGATGATTTACAGCTGAACACCTGGAAAAAAATAGTTTGCACCTGGCACAGCTAAAGAATATTTTTTTCCTACTAAGTAATAAAGCAAGAAGCATGGGAAAGATTTATGTAATCTTCACACTCAGAGTCAGCATCCTGGAAGAAGAAAATTAGATAAAATATAGCGATGGCTAAAGCAGGCAGAAAGACGTACAGCAGTGAAAAAAAGTCAATATTAATATTAGCAAAAAGGTGTGTGACATGAATAAGTATGAGGGCTGTGCTTAATCAAGCTTGGGAACTGAGAGCTGTCAAGAGGAAACAAGGGATATACTTGGCAACAGAAGGGATGTACAAGGCAATACTGCCCACAGAGTGGGCAGCAGCATGGCAGACACGGCCTGCTGCTGCAGATGCTGCAAGGGCTACAGCAAAGCAGGGGATTGTGATCACTACTGCAACAGTATTTTTACAAGCATACACTGTTCAGAAGAGATGAAAGTGTGGGATTAACTCAAGAATCTGGTTTTTGCTTCAGGCCCACAGATCTGCTGTTCTGTAAGTTTCCCTCCTTAGCATATAAAGTTTCAGAGCAGGACAGGCAGCTTCTCACAGAGGCTGCATTACTACTGCTTAAGCAACCTGCTTTAGCCAGCGACCTGCTGAGGGAAGGAACGGGCAGAACTGAAACCTCACTAGCCAAGCGCGCTGATAACACCGCTGCAAGGCTTGGAGCTGGAGGTTGCAGGCAATGTTTCAAGGTCCCCTCTGTAAATGGCAGGGGCAGAACATTTGTAACAACCCTGCTAAAGCACTAGGTAGGGGACCCTGCATCTATTACTGCTCTCCATACGCACCCCCACCGGCTCTGCCTTTGGGACAGTGTTGCTGCAGAATAGGCTGGCTAGCAGCGAGCTCGCAGGGAGCTGGCAGGCTTTTCTGTATTGCAGATAGGAATAACTCCTCCACTGCTCCAGTTGCATCACCACCATTCTTTTGGAGCATTTTCCTTTTGCTGGCTTTCTGCCTGCCCCAGTGTAGAGTTCAGGATGTCGGTTTTCACCTCCAAAACTCTGTTCAAGCCATTTCCAGCACTGCTGTGAGTTATGTAGCTGCCAATAGATCACTGCTCTGCATCAGCAAGCACCAATGGAGGGGTCCTGGCTCCTCAGGAGACACACCCTGCACAGTCTGCCAGGATATCCTTTCTTATTTTCTCCTTAAGGCTGTCTTTGTTTTCTATGAGCAGTCACAACTCTGACTTTTATACAAACTCCTGTTCCATGTGCTACCCTTCTCATACTACCATTGCAATGGTGCTCATGCACTCACCTCCAGGCAGCTTTCCCTGGCTCAGCTCTGCTGCTTGGTGCCCAGCCTTATGAAGGACATGGCCCACAGACATCAGTGGAAACACTTCCCTTGACTTCAGTGGACTTTGGAACAAGCCTGTGATAACCCTGATGGAGAGGGTCCTCAGCAGCCCATCTGAAGCCAGGGACAACAGACCCATTGCCTGAAGTGGCAAGCAGCATGCATCCCACGAGCATTGCCTGCTCTTCTCTTGCTTGCTGTGCTCCCTCATACCTGGTTCTTCTGACCTGCTGTAACCACTTATGAGGGGCAGATCCAGCCTGTCTCTATGAAGTGCAGGTGTTCATGTGCCTGCGGATTGGCTGGTGAACAGAAGTGTGTTGTGAGGCACTGTGCGGAGCAGAAGGAAAGCTTGGGGGCAGGAGTTGTCTCCCCAGTAAAAATATGCCTTTGTGTCAGCTGGGTAACTTAGGCAATTGATCCTAAATGTGGAAAACAGGTTTTCTTAGTGGATACAGTGTGTGAGTGCACAGTGCCCGTCACAGTGGCCTCAAGTCTAACCTATAAATATGGTAAATACTAGTACTGTTATTTGTCTTAAACAAGTGATGAGCTATTGTTTCACAGTGAGATGTTCGGGATATTTGGCAGCCTTGGGGCTTGGACGACATCAGTTCTGACTTTCAAAACCAAACTGCCACCTTGTGGTACAGTGGGGAAGAAGTCTGTAGGAAATTACATAGCAAAAATTTAGATACATAGTAAAAACTGGTCCCTTTGCCCCACGGATGACTTACAGCATTTCTGTATTCTTAAATGTATTTTTTTACTATACTTCAGGCAAACTAATAAAAATTCTTATGTCATGCTTTAAAAAGTCAAGCTAACTTTTTGTGATTGTTTGTCAATGTAAAACAAAACCATCTCCTCATTCTTCTATGTAATTGTACTGAAACCACCAGTGCAGTCATATGAGTAGGTTTTTCAAGATTAGACCCAAATGCAGCTTACAGGAACACACTATCTATAAAGGCTATAGGTATCTATAATTGTTTCCCTTTTCTCTTTTAAGCTCATTAATGTTAAGAAAAATTTCTGTGAGAGTCAGAGCAGGGCCACACAAATTACTGAAGATGAGCAAGTTGTAGTGTCTCATCTGGTCTGAGGTGCTGTCCCTGTGCATCGTTTTGGACCATGATAGATGTAAGGTAATTTTAATCAGCTTTCTCTTTCACTGTGGGCCAAGCCATGACAAATTACTTCACCTTGCTTGTCAACCAAGAGCAAGCACAATGGATCAGCAGATGTACAGTAATCTGTTACAGCAACGTGCTTGTGCATCTCAACCTTCAAGCAGCAGACCAGCATGGAGATGCGCTGGCATGATCCTTTCAGTATACAGCTAGATTGAATGTCCTTGTGTCATCTAATATTATGTATGAAAGATGATAGATGAAAAGCTAGTCCATTTGAGATCAAAAAGTGTAGCTGAGGTGAACAACTGTTTGCAGCCATGTATTAGTGCTTTGTGCATCCATGACTTTTCAGGAATACAGTGGTTTAAAAAATACAGTGCAGGTAACAAGAAGCCCGTAAGATCTGGAGTTCACATCTTGTCCCTCTGCTCATACCAGACAAGCATTAACACTTTTTTAAAATCATGAAGTGGAGTCATCCACTACTGAAAGTAACAAAGTGAGAGGGAGGCAGTCATGCACGAGGGAATGTAAAGGTATGGAGAGCCTGATGCTGACTCCCCTCCTAAGTAAGCCTAGAAATACCCAGATGAACTGCCTGGAACCTGTAGCACCAGGGTAAGCAATTTTCTTTCCCACTGTGTCTATTAAAAAGTGCCATACCTCAGGGAAGTAGTTTTTATAAAGTATTCTTTATCCAAAAGTACACAGGTAGAAGGTACTCCATTTCGCAGTACTCCATGCACTGCTGTCCTGTAACACCTTTGTTGACCACTGGCTCTAGGAGAGATCTGGGGAGCTTTCCCATGGATGGGGGTCCTGCAGGTCCTCATGGGGCTGCCTGAGGAGCCTGGTGCCTGGAAACCCTATGAATGCAGAGGCTGCTCTGACTTCCAGTATCACCTGGCTCACATTTCCCTACCAGCCCACTTGGCAGCCAAACTGCCAGGAAGGGTAAACTTCTTAATAAAGAAGATAAATTTCTTCTTATAATAAAGGATAAATAAAGGATAAATTGTGGCATCTGCTTTGCTGGGTGATTTAAATCAAGGGTGGATAGTCTTCTTCTAACTATGGTCTGATCCAGCAGCCCAAGTGGGTGAAGGTGTGAACCACCTTTACGTGATGCATGACAGCAGCTCATGCTGGCCATGTGTGGGTTTGCGTCATTGCTGTACAGCCCTGCAGCCCCCTCATCCCAGCATTTCTCCTTCCTGGGAGCACTGTTTGTGGCAGCACCGCTGAGTGAACTAGAGAAATCCTGCTGCTCAGGGTATTATACAGGAGACTGGGCTAGATCAACACAATGATCCCTTGGGGCTTTACAGATCAGGGTATCTGTGAGACCTGTGTGATGGGGGCTTTTGTGGAGGCCTGCCTGATGGCTGGAGGAATGAAGGTAGGACCAACATGCCAAATGCTCTCCTGGGGAAGAGTGAGCTATCTCCCATAGAAAGAGTGCCTTGAGGATTTTAAATTTTTTTTCCTGAAATGCACTAATTACAAGGCATCTGCAGACAGAGTATCACATCCCATTGTAGTCAATAAATCAGCAATGGTAACGATGGAAGGAAATGTGAGTGCTTCTCCAGCTGAGAAACAACACCTGTGTCTAGTGTCTTTTAATGTAAGTGTATGCCAGGAGCAGAGGATAACCATGTGCTTAATGAAGCTTAATGTGTAAAAAACCCATGGAAATAATTCTTATTTGGGTGTTATTGCTAGTGTGTCTGTCTTCACTTTCATAAAAAGAGTGTGGTGATATCTAAGAGTGGCATTTCGATGCCTGAAATGCTCATCATATAAATAGAACAAACAGATCAGCATGACCAAGTGATAAAATTACCTTCTGGTCTTCAGGAGCTTCAGCATGCAACTGTGCTATAGGGATCTCAGTGTATCCCTCCTCACAGCACAAACAAATACATTTGGAAATGGATCTGGAGGAGACGTACAAAGAGGGAGAGAATACAGAGGGGAAAATGACTCGATCTGCAGCTGCAAAGTTGGTGAAAAAGGCCTTTCTCGAAGCCCTGAAGTCCAATGACTTTGAAACACTGGAAGAGCTCTTGAGCCAAAAGAAAATAGACGTGGACACGGTGTTTGAAGTGGAAGATGAAAACCTGATTCTGGCATCCTACAAACAAGGTAAATGTGGCAGCATTCACCAGCCAGGAAGTAGATGGGTTTGAATGATTTTCAAGAAACTGTGGCCTTTTGTCTCTTCTGGAGCTGCAGCGTAAGTTGCTTCATAGGCAGTAAGGTCTCAGTAGGTTCATATGGCTGTGGTCACCACAGCAGGGGAGCTTATCAGCTGTACTCGCCGGGTTTGGTGGAGGGCAGGCCAGAGACCAGCCTGAGCCTCCATGGTGCCGAGGCAGCTGCTACAGCTTCAGGGGAGTCCAGAATGAGGAGTCCTTTGCCGTTTCCTCACAGAGAACTTGGGTGCAAAGCCCAGACATGTACAGGCTAAGTGTGGTATAGACATTTCTTGCATGTACCCAGTCACATATACAGAGCATTTAGAAACATAAAATATTCAATCTCTTCCATTTTCAGTTTACAGTCGTAGTGGACTGAATTCTCCCTAGCTCAGGGGAGCTAAGGAAATCATGTGGACCTTGGATGTTGCTGGATGGGAGGAGATTAATTTTCAAACTGACAGAAAGTGGGGACGTGCTAGTTTATCAAACCAGAAAAATCATCTAGAAAAAACATGCCAGTAAAGACATCTGTTTTGGAGTGTAGAAAACCCAAACCAGTTCTCAGCCAGATACTGGTTGAGTTTCCAAAAACTTAAAACTTCAAGCAATAAAACAAGAGTGCTCTCTGCTAAAATCAGCATACTTCATCACCTACTTGCTAGCAGACTCTTTGTGTGTCTCTAGAAAACAGTAATGATCTGCCTTTGCCAGAAGTTAATCATATGTGGAGATAAATACCTCCAGTCTCAGCAGCACAGCCAATGCACTTTCTTTTCTGTGGCATAAAGAAGGGACAATATCCCACATCTTCTTGTTTTCTGTGTTTAACTCTTATTTAATGATTGGCTCCTGTTCCTTTGATTTCATTAGGGTGAGTATGATGCAGTCATGCCATACTTCTCCTGGGGACAGTGTCTGAACTAACCCACACAGTGATGAATGTATCTTAAAATACCTTTTCTTCTATCCTCAGCAGCCTGAGATGCGTTCTGGTTGTGGCTTGAGACTATAGGAATAATGCATAGATTTTTAATTGTAGATCATTTGACTGCAAGCATTAACCTTTCTCTTTTAGAGAAGTCTCTCCTTTCTCCAAAAGATGGAGAGGTAAATGCAACCTATGGCCTAAATCACAGCAGCCTATTCACTTTTTTTTTGTCCAAAAGGGAGAAGGCACTCTGTCAACTCTCGTGCAAATTCTACTTTTACCCTAACTCCCAGATAACCATGATTTGAGAGGGAGATTTCCTTGAGGAGGCAGTGGGGAGAAAAATTAAGCACCACCATCCTACCGCTCAGACAGCCTGAGCTTTGCCACAGCCCTAAGCGATGAATTGGAAAGGAGATGCCATGGGTGGCAGAGTGGCTTTGCTTCTCTTCCAAAGAAGCTGATAGCTCCCAAAGACACTGAACTTGCATGTGCCATGGCTTTTTCATGTTTCTAACCAAAGGAACAGGCAAGCTGGATGAGGCCTTCCATGGAGCCCACATCTGCTTCCTTCTCAGTGCCTGGTCCCTGTCCCTCTTGGGCTCAGAGATGTCTGCGGGTTTGGGCAGATGACATGGGAGATGTTCCCTCAGGACGTCTAAGCACAGCTCACCTGCAGCAGCACGGGCAAAGGACATAAATGGTAGTCTCAGACAGGGAAACTGTGGCTATATAAAGGGATAACTTGGGTTCTGAGGATCACTTTCCTACTGTTATGTATCATTTATGGTTCACATCTGGCCATAAATATGAGGCCCATCTCTGTGTGGGTAAGCCAGCAGTGCTCCACAACTCACTGGTAACAAGGTGGAATGCCACATGTGTATTCAGATGGGGAGCTGATTTAAGAAATTTGCTCTGCTATATGCATAGACTCTGGGATATAGCCCACCTACTTTGTGCCCAGTTTGGGGGCATATCTTGAAAAGGTTGCCTTACCACAGCTACCAGCATAACCTGGATAGTCAGCGTGTTGAGAGAGGATTGAGCAACCGTGGAGGAACTTGTCACCCTGCTTGGGCACTCAGGTGCCTCAGGGCTGCCTGCTGTTGCCATTCACAACCTGGGTTCCTTGGGGACTGGGTTTGGTAGTCCCCAAAAGTTAGTCCTAGAGTAGATGCCACACTCTGTAGACAGTTTCTCACTCCTGGCATCTCACATGCTGCAACTAATAAATGCTTATATTGGTCACAAACAAGTCACGGCAGCCATGCCAGAGCAGGAGGTCCAGCTGCTGTCATCACTGTCTGTTTCCTAACTATAACATTTCAGAGGAAAACTAGCATTTTTCAGAGGCGCACAAGAACTGCATTACTGTCATCTACCTCAGAATACACTTGCATTTTAACTAGGAGGGAAGAAGAACTTTAATCAAAATTTCTCCCTGCCACCAGCTCTTTGTTTCCATTTACCTCTTTCCTTCCTCTCCATCTTCTTTCTGTCTAATACAATGCACAGGAATATTGTAAAAACTGTATATATGACATTAAGGTTGAAAAACTGTATACAACTAGAGATTCAGAAATTAATGTCCAAGTTAATTTGAGCTCATTGTAAATCTTTAGTATTTTTTGCTGGGTCTTTTACATGATAACAGTATTCAACCAGGCATTCATCCAAGAAGAAACAGAGAAATCAAACCCAGAAAATTTTACAGGCACATTTTAGCTATGATGCAGCTGCTGTACTAAAAAAAAAAAAGAGAGAAAAGAAAAAGTTTTAGTCTTCTCCTGCCCTTCTGCACATTATTATTGTGTTTTACTTTTTTTAAACAAATTTTATAGTAATCACTTCTGAGACTGTCTCTGTGCAGTCATTAAGCATGTAGCCCTGTTTTGGGAACAAATATTTAAGTGCTATTTGGTCTTACACCTGTCTGTAAGTA
>VZTV01001642.1:21911-34837 GCA_013400875.1 Anhinga rufa | reverse complement strand
AAAAAAAAAAAAAAAAGATAACTGAAGTTTTCAGAGAAAAATCCAAACATTTTGGAGCCAAATTTCATGTTAAACTGACACTGTTTCTATTTGCCTCTTCAACCTAATTTACACCAGCATCCAGCTCCTCACTCCATGCTCCTCAGGGGCAGTAGTTGGCAGGAGGTCTGCGATACAGCTGCAGCCACATTGCCAGGGGTCATCTATGTGCAATGTATCACTGGAGGTCTGAATTCAGCTCCTGACATGCAAGAACCTGCAATCTCCCACATCAAAACAGCAGGATGAGCTCTCTGTTGAGTCACTGGCCTAAGTAAATGCTGCCTTCTTATTCCAACACCACCTTTGTACAGCTATTGGCAAGCTGAAGATCCCATTTAGCCCATATGTTTTAGCTGGTGGCATTTCAAATGCTCTAAACATATTTTTTTTATTGAGTCTACACAGGTCACAGGAAAAACAAAAGCTGCCTTCAGAGTACATCTACATGGGAATTATCTCTCCAAAAGCCAGGCTATTCAGCACACATAGTAAAAGTGTTTAATGAAAATGCAATTATGCTTGAGAGAACTTCACGTGCACTAAACTGTATTTGGTGAAATTACAGTAAATTAAAGCAAAACTCCAACACTTCCATCTCCCTCAATTATTCCCAGTAGGTGGATAGTCCAAAGTCTTTGCCAAGGATGGTAACACATTTTCACTTTGTACAGGGTACTGGCTTCCTAGCTACAAATTAAAAATATCCTGGGCAACTGGACTTCATCTAGCTGTTATGTATGGACATCTGGAGAGTCTTTCAGTCCTACTCAATCACAAAGCTACAATCAACTGCCGGCCCAACGGAAAAGCTGCAATCCACGTAGCGTGTGAAATGGCAAATGTTGAGTGCCTCAAGATCCTTTGCAACCATGGAGCTAAGCTGAACTGCTTTTCAATGAGTGGGCAGGCGCCCTTGCACTTCTGTACGACACGAACCTCCATGCCTTGTGCCCAGCAGCTTATTTGGAGAGGTAAGATGAAGCTCTGAACGGTCTCTCATGGCATGCCCAGAGATGGTGGGTATGGTCTGTGGTTTCTCTTAGGAGGCAATTTGTCAAAGTACATGTGTATTTATCCCTTCCATCCACAGCTGACTCATGTCTTCATCTCAGACTCCTTTTCCCTATCTCTTTGATCAGAGGAAGTTTTTCCCATTCCAATTCCTCACCCCATCTGCCCTTCCCTCTCCCTGGCCACCCGCCCTTACTCCAGGGTTGTTTCCCACTTCAGTGCCTCCAGCCCGCTGCCTGGTCAGTCCCTCAGCAGAAAGGCTCCTCTGAACCAGGCAGTTTCTATTTCTCTATTTTTTTTTCTGTCTTCTTCATCTAGGTCTACTATTGAGACATTTTCACATAAAAGTGCACCCCTTTCCACTTCTTGTTGAAATTTCCTTGATGTCAGTAAAATTCTTCCAACCACTTGTTTTTTGAGACCTGGCCTTGGAAAACTGGATGCAGTTTTTCATACTGTCTCTTCATTTGTCAGCAGTCAAACTCCTGCATCTGTGTACATATTAGGGAAAAAGGCTATTGATACAAGATTTTTGTTTTCCCAAAGTAAGATATATTATGCTGCTGGTCATCTGTGACAAAGTTATGAATAGATGTAATTCCTGGATAAATATATTGGTGTCACACACTGTTACCTGAACACAAGGATGCTGACTCAGGACACAGTAAAAGACAGACATAAAAGGTACAGCAAAGTCAGGTAGTTCAAGTCTTAAGTTACTGACAGATCCAGCTATTTATCACACTGTGCCATGGCAAATACAAACGGGTTTGGGTTTGGGGTTTTTTGCTACATGTGTTGTTATTGAAGGCTTTTCCTGAGATGCAGGGCCCAAGTATGTTTTGTGGGCAAAGCAATCTGCAGTCCCAAATGAATAACCACATCACTTTTCTTCTGCTGGAAAGATACATATTATTTTGTTTGGTAGAAAGGAAAATAAATGCTGCCAGTTGTATCCTGCCCAAAGCAAACAGTCCTAACAGCAGGAGTTGAATTTGCTACCACGGAAAAGCTGAAGAGTCAAATGTAGTCTTATAAAATGTAGCATAGGATGAATGCAAATGAAAGGGTGTATTCTGTAGGCTTTCTCCACCCACCCATCAGCAACAGAGTAATAATACTTTACAAGCCACCCTTCATCCCGAAGCACTCAGTAAACTCAAATCTCCATATGAGCTAAATGTCAAGACTCCAAGCAAAATGGGAAAGGTCTAGAGCAAAATGTAGCAGGTGTGCACATATACATCACAGCACCACCCAGCAGCCAAAGCCAGGGGTTTCAGTTAAAGTCCCTGCACCACGGTTTCCAAGGCTCATCTCCCACCCTGCCGTCTCCACTCAGTGGTGTCGCACTGGGTCAATTCAGGTAGATGCAGTTTAACCGCTTCTGGTTTGGGCAACTTGCCAACCAAGCAAAACTGATCCCGTGTTCATTTACCACCCCCAAAGTTAGATTGCTGATACTCTCATGGACATCTAGCACAACTAACACTCAACATAGCTTAACAGCATTAGCACTCAGGTTTTCCAGCCCAGACGTAATTTCTGACTTCTCTTCCTTCCTCCCTGTCCTTGCACCTCAGTCTTAGCATAAGTTTGGCCACAGAAGAGCTTTTGTGAGCCTGGAGAGAAGAGGGGTGGCCACACAGCGTGCACTTGCTCTTGCATGAGTACTTTATCAACAGTGTGCCAAGGCCCCAGGTTCAAGGAGCCCTTGTCTACCCAGCTGCGGTCGTAGACATCAGCACCCTCCATCTCTGGAAGAAGCCCCTCACCCCTGCAGCCTCTGGCCCCGCTGCGGTTTTATGGTTCTGCTTTGCGCTGGGGCGTGGGGTCTTGCCAACCTTCCCTCTTTTCTAATAAGCAGCATTGGGCATTATTCCTACAGTCATTTGCATTACTTTACAGCAAACCTGGGAAGCGGGAGGGGGGCAGCGGGGAGCCCCGGCGCTGCGGGGCCGGGGCTCAGTAGATGGTGCTGTTGCTTCAGCTGCCACAGCCCTTGGGCACGACTAGAGCAGTCGTACCGGCCCCCTTAACAGCTTGAAAACAGAATCCAGACCCTCAGCTAGCGACTTTGTCTATGGTTTGTTTTTTTTATATCATCTATGGATCTATCGTAAAATGTCCTTTCTTCCAGGCTCGCAGTTAATGAGGTGCTGCAGGAAGCGTCCTCAGGGTATAGATCTGAGCAGAGCTATTCTCCGGAGTAGGAGTAAAGCTCTCCTTTCTCCTTCGGTTCTTAATTTACAGGAAAAAGCTTTTCACACAGAGATTTGGACCTGCACACTTCTCCAAAATTGAGTGTTCAGATAAGGTGTTCTGCCAGCTCAGGGCCAAGCTATCACATCTGAAGCTGGATCCAAGAACCTGAAGTTTCCAAGGGTTTCCTGGAGGCTTAAGAAATGCAGAATCCAGGTCCCTAGATATTTGCATTTCTATGTGCGTCTTTCAAACCAGTTGCCCACTCTCCCTTCTCCTTGGGTAGTAGGGCTCAAGCAGAAAGATGGCCAAACCAGGATTTCATTGCCTTGATTTTTTTCCCATCATCTTTTTTTGGCAGGAGCAAATGTGAACATAAAAACAAACAACCAAGACGAGGAGACTCCTCTGCACATCGTTGCACGTTTGGGTATCCCAGAGCTCGTGGCCTTTTATGTGGAACAAGGAGCGCACGTTGACGCTCTCAATGCCTACATGGAGACTCCCCTGGCCTGTGCAGCCTATTGGGCCCTGCACTATAAGGATCAGATATACAGCCCGGAGCACCACCTCATCTGTCGGATGCTCTTAGACTATAAAGCTGAAGTGAATGCTCGTGATGAGGATTTCAAATCACCGCTCCACAAAGCTGCCTGGAACTGTGATCACGTCCTGCTGCATATGCTGCTGGAGGCAGGAGCAGAAGCGAACATCATGGATGTCAATGGCTGCGCACCACTACAGTATATCATAAAAGTGACATCTGTGCGCCCAGCTGCCCAGCCTGACATCTGCTACCAGCTGCTACTGAATCATGGAGCAGCTAGGATATATCCGCTGCAGTTCCACAAGGTTAAGGATGGCTTTCTATAGTAGGGATATGGAGAGAGGTGATGCTTTGAACAGGAATGGGATGAGAGATCCAAACTTCAGGATTTGGTAGCATGTGGATTTGCTGGAGTCTTGTAAACTATGGGCCCAGAATTCCCAAAACCTTATTAGCCAAGCTGGTACAAGAGTGGTATCATTTGACTAAAGTGAAATTACAGTTGCTAATGCCAGGAACAAGACCCAGATCCCATTTTTGTTCTTAACTAACCTGAAACCCCAAACTCTAAATGCCAGTTCAAGCCTAATTTTTTAGAGCTGATTCACTTTCTCATTTCAGAAAACCTATGTCCCTTTGTCAAACCTGGTTCCATACAGGCTTAACTGGATTGTACAAAATGCCAATTTCATGGCCTGTACCAAAGACTGGAGATCAGACCAGTTGATTCAGTTTGTCACTCCTGACCTTTAAAAATCTGTTCAAATCTAACCCAAATGAAATGGATCTCAGTAAAGCTTTGGTAAATTCCCAGGAAATATGAGAAATTAAGGGGAAATGCTGGACCTGGGCTCATAGTTGATGAAAAAAAAGAAAAATAATTGCAGGATCCCTCCCAAAGAATTTCTAAAGGTCTGCAAAGCCCAAGGCACCTACAGAAGTAGCTGACAGACTTCTTATATCAGGCAACTAAGTAAGCTTGCTGTAGTCAGGACTTATTGTCTCTCATCCAGTGCTCTGAGCAACATTTTGCAGCTCCTCCACTGCATATAAAAAGTTTTAACAAGCCAAGCAACCAGAAGCCTTTGAATAAAGTGCCAAACTTCTGGCTGTGCCCTCCTGAGCCCATGATGAGCTAGCCCTGTCTGTAACAGAACAACACTTAGTCTCCTAGAGCGTGTTTGAGAGCCAGGTCTGGGGTCTCTTCTTCCTGCCTCCACCTTTCTCCTGTTGCATGGAGCAGGTCTCCCTTCCAAACCATCATTTGCTATCTGTAAAACATGTACGATGATATTTATCCCAGAGGGATGTTCTGCAGTTTTGTTTGTGAAAGCCTGTCTACTGTGTGGGTCAAAATTGTGCACCATACAGTGTGAATGCAAAGTGTTATTCCATGCATGTGAGTGACAGTAAACCTTGGTTTTTTCCTACTGAGCTAAAGTTACTGGGCAGAGCAGTTGGTTCTGGGGCCTTGTGTGGCTCGGAAGCCGTACTTCTGAGCTGTGTTATCTCCCAGTCTTCCTTTAAATTTTCCTGAAACAATGCATTTTTGATTCATATGATGGAATTTTTTCTGTTCCCATGCTGCACGACCTGGAGCAAAGACTTTGTACATGGTTTTGCCTGGTGTCAAGACACTCAACCTAGCTATGAACAAGTTATTGCCAGACTCAGATGATAAAGCTACCCCCATCAGCAGGCTACGCTGCTCCGGAGACCTAGGCCAGTATTTCTGTATGGTGTTAAACTGAGGTGTGCACAGCTCCGCTGAGGGCTAGCCTTGGGTTCCTCGCTGCACTTGCACTGAGCAGCGTACACAGGGCTTGTGTCTTTTGCATCTCCAGCCTTATCCTCTCGTAATTCTTTGGCTGTGCCTGTCTCAGTATGCCATTGCACAGTATGCCAAGTGTCCAGGCTAGCCCCAGCTTCTTGGTGGTACTCATGACACCTATGCATCTTGCCTGCAGGTGCTACAAGCCTGTCATTCCCACCCCAGAGCTGTGGAGATTGTCGTCAATACCTACGAACACATCAAATCAACATCAAAGTGGAAAGCAGCCATACCTGACGATGTTTTTGAGGTAAGCTCTTAAGGAGTTGCAACAGAGTAAAATCCAAGCTCATTATTTGCATTCTCTATATCTGGCCAAAGAAAAGTGAGAATACTTTTGAAAGAGAAAAACATCTCAGAGGATTTGGGACTTCCCCATTTAATATCACTCACTGACAAAAGACATATTTTTGAGAAATTTTCATTGCAACATTGTCCTTTGGAGCATCCCCTGTTAGAGGTGCTGCAGGAGCTCAGCTCTCCTTGCACTCAGCAAGTGCAAAGATTCTGGCTGTGGTGTCTCTTCAGATCTGTCAGTGTTTATATTTGTATTTTTTTTAAGTCAGCAGATGTTTTAGAAGTACTGTGTTGCATGTGAATGACTATAAATCTTTAGGTTCTGTTGCACGGGTTGGGTTTCTGTGAGCAGGACCGGTTAGCTGCAAATACACGGAGAATTTAAATGAAAAATAAGAGATCAAAGAGGAAGAGATGACAAAAGGCAAAATTGTGGGACAAGCTACATGCTTTGATATAATTATCCCTTTACTTCAGAAATCTGCATAGTCCCAATATTCCAGTTTAAAACTAGTTTTTTATTGATACTGGGCTTTTTCAAAATTTTCAAATCAGTGCTGAATTTAAGTACACCAATACCTCTTTTGCATTATCAATGATGCTTAGGGAATGCCATCTGTAGAGTTACACAGCCAGAGAAATCGTAAGACTAACTGTTTTTTTCAGGTCAGCTTTGCTCAGAAAAAAGCCAAACCAAAACAAAAAAACCCCAAACATTTTAGGTGAACACAAAATTAAATGTTAAAGGTCCTTTTTTAACCTAAATATTATTATAATAATTAGAGTAATAACAACAATAATAGAAGCTTTGCTGAGCTATGAGTGTGATCAGAAAGGAAATAACTAATTCTTTTTCTCCAAACAAAAACTTTAATCTGAAGTAATGAAACATTCTTATTTGGAAACATCTACAGTTGCTCTGTTTCTTTGTTCAGACTGTCATTTTTATCATCAAAGCTGTTTGCCAAATTTGACATGAAATTGAAGAAAAAATTTTTGTTGACACAAATCTATATTTTTCAATACATAAAGAGCATCTGAAAAAAAAGTGTAATCAGATCAGCCAAGTAGCAAAAATACAAAGTAAAGTCAAGTCACACATAGTTGCATGTATTTACTGTTCGCTGCTTTTATTTCAACATCTTTTGTAAGTATCTGCACTTTTCTTCTTGTGGGGATGCAATTTTGTTTATTCTAAAAGGCCACTGGGGCGATGAGCAAGACCAAAGGTACTTTGCTGTTCACAGCCCCAGCGAACTCATCAGTAGTGCCAGCATTATGCTGCCTCGCTGCCCTGTGGTGAGGTTTAGGGGATTAACTCGTCCACGTGCACTGACCCTGAGCTGGCTGCAGCATCTGTTCAGATCAGGACTAACACCACAGAGGAACCCCCACCTCAAACCGATGGATATAAGACACACCAAGCCTAAATATTTCAGCATGGTCTTTAACTCAATGCTAAATATTTGAGGCAAGCATAAGAATTTTGTGGGGGCATTTGGCTAAACCAAGTCCCTGGTGCTTGACATGCCTCCAAGGGACAGGATGGCTGGCTGTGCTTTTTACCTTGTTCTGCCAAGGGCTGCATGTGGACAGGGGAAAGGGAGGGAAGGAAAACAACCTTATTGCCCTAAAACATGCTTGTGGTTTTTTTACAGCGACACCAGGATTTCTATGACTCTTTGTTCACTGTGTGCAGCAATTCACCACGGTCACTTATGCATTTATGCAGATGTGCTATTCGGACGATATTGTCAGAAAGGTGCCACCAAGGAGTCCCCTTGCTCTCCATCCCCCTGTCCATGAAGAAGTACCTGCTGCTGGAACCAGAAGGAATCATCTACTGAGCCACAGCAGCACGGGCATCAGCGTCTCCCTTCCCAGATCCGTGTGCCTCTGCGGGGGGCTGGAGATCCAGGCAGAACCCTGACGCAGCCCTTCACTTTCATGCAGTCACAGGCCAGCCTGAAGCTGGGCTGGGATTTACCAGCTCTCCTCAGAGCCGCTGTCTTTCCCTGCACTGAGGAATTGCAGCTGCAGGCTGTGGGTCATGCTGGGGGATGCAGAGCTGGAAAGGCCCCTGCTCCAAACACAGGGGTGCATACTTCCATGTTTTGTTCAGCCTAGCTTAAACGATGCTTCTTCTGCCTTTGGTATTAATTCCACTGCCTGCTAGATAGCATTAGATTCAATCTGAACAACCTTTGATACTGTTTCACTGTAATTTTCTTCAGCTGTCATTTAGGGAGTGAAGGAAAGGATACCATCAAAAAACAGGACATTTATTAGCGTCACAGAAATGCTTTCCCAGAAAGAAATGGGCGAACTGCTTTGAATCATGACCACAGACAGGATTTCAGTAGTTTCCGTATTTTCCCGTGGATTGACTCTGAAGTCAATGTTAGTTCACTGCTCACTACACCTGTCTGTATCTTATAAAGCTTTGTCATAATAATATCCTTTTTAATTGTAAGATTTTTTTCCATTATCAATCACAATATTGAAATCTGCAGCACTAAAATTTCTGTACATTGCTATTCACGCCCAGGTAGCTTTTAGCAGATGCTGTTTCTGTTTCTGCTCTCACTGCGACCGATGACAATTTCATGTCCTGGTGTTGAGAAATGCAAGTAGAATGGACTTGACCCTGTGCAGCTGGACTCATCCATATATCCCTCAGGATGGTGTCGGATGGGATCTGGGAGGAATATGAACCCTTCTCTTCATTGACTATAGAAGGAACCTAGCCTGCTAACACAGGCTATACACTTCATTTTTTGGCAGCTAAGTGCAGCTGAAAGGAATCCCACCTTAACTGAAAGGTGTTTCCAAGATGAAGATGTGTTGGCTGCGCTGTTACAGACCTGCCCGTCCGCCTGATTTGCAGGCCCTCTGCTTTTGGACCTTTTTTCCTGACCAAGCTACTGTCTCTAGTTCAGGAGGATAAAACACAGGGCAGAGGCAGTTCATACACCAAGTATCCCACAGCAAGGGCACATGTGTGATCTGACCTACAGATAAAACCCATTTTTCTTCCCTTTTTTAGTCTGATGCTTTCCATTTGGGCTGTTCCACTGTTTTTTAGACCCTGACAATTCTGAGCTCTTTTAAAAGGGAGGTGAGCCATGCACACCATTGGGAGCCAGTAACTCCTGACTTCTCATTGCATCTTTGACTGTGAAGCTGTCAGTTCTTATTGTTATTATTATCTCTTTGCAAGGGAGCCCAGAGCACATAAGGCTCTTCCCAGATGGACAGGAGCAGCCAAGCTGTTCAGTGCCTCTGTCTTGCAAAGTGGCAATAACAGCGCTTGAAGAAATGTGCAGATTATTTAGTGTTATAAATCACTTCTTTTTCTTTTCACCTCCTTTTTCATGAATCAAAGCCTGTACACTGTGTTAGGAGAGAATCCAATTCATGGGTCTGTTTATGTTTATCTAGACAGCAACGTAGATGTCTGTTTAACACTTTCCAGTTCCAATGGAGAATTGAAAAGACAACACAGACCATGAGAAAATGCTTCCTCATATGAATGAAGTTGTAACATAGGTCCCTTTACTTTATTAAACTGATGAAAGATTTCTATAGAGTTGCAGAGATATCTCTATCAGAGGCACTACAGTAGTTTAAGGGGAGAACAATCAGGATCTGGGGCAGGTTGTCTATAGAAAAATCTGCTTGAGGCAGTTCCAGGTTGATGGGATCCACTGAATTCTGCACTGAGGAAACCCAGTGAATTTGGAAGGGTGGAAAAAGCTTAAGTTACCTAAACCCACTGCTTTTCTAGGGTATGTACCTGTGTAAGTCAGGCACGAGGAAGAGGATTTGCAAAGTGGTTAAGGCAAGAAAACGTGTTGTCACTTTCTGAACAGTCTGACAATGGAGTAAGCTGGGTAGTCCAGAAGGGGCAGATGGAGGTAGCTGATTTTATTGGGAACACATTCCCGCACTGGCTGCTTCTGGAAGTGAAATTCTGCATCTGGAAGAGGGAGGTTTAAGGCAGAACAATAGCAGCATTTTCTGACCTGTCATAGTCAGGACTCTCTTGCTGAGAGAGAAGAAAAAAGGCTGTCACCAGTGTTCCTAAATTCCCTCTGATCCTCCCCCTCTGCAGCGAACACACTAATTTTTATTCTGTGGGCACCCAGCCTCACTTCCAAGCTTTGTACCAAGCAGGTGCCAGATTATAGCCATTGTGGTATCTGACAGGGAGCACAGTGGGATCAGGCTGATTATAGTCATAGGAATTTGCAAGCTGTTAAAAACACTGGAGAACATCCTATCACAGAAATGAGACCTGAATGATGCACTTTAATTGCTTCTGTTGTTGGAGTTAGACCAACAGTAGGCAAACCTTATTATTTGTTACCTTTTAGCATTTCTTTCTTTTTTTCTCTTACTATACTCTATTCCTATGCACTGAATAGAGTTGCTCATGTGAGGCATGGGGGTACCTGATAATAAGCTCATCATTTATTATATTCATGGGATGCACAGTCTTCTTATTCTGACTTAGTGCAGATGCACTCAGATTTCATACTGTCATATAACTCCTGATCATGCTTTCATATTTTCAACTGCAAGAGATTGGATGGCTGCAGGTGGAAATAATGAGAGACCAAGCTGTCACCCCTACACTGCAAGTCTGAACCTAGTCATGACCTAAAATGACAGAAAATTGTTTTCAGGGTTGTTTGGTGTCTTCTGTGAAATGAGTTGCTTTTTGTCATTTGGCTTCTTAGTAGAGATGTAGCCATGTCTGAGACATTTCCACTGCATTTCACAGTTTATTAGAATATTTAAAGCACAGATGGGCACAAAGAATGAACTATCCTTTCCCATTGGCAGCCCTTTTCCACAGCTCGCTTAATGAATTCTCAATGGATAGCAATGAGATTACATGTTTTGGTCCTTGTGCTTTTTAAGAGCATATGAAAAGATGTTCTTAAGCCATGTGCATTTCTGACAAAAGAAGTTATCCCATCTATGAACATAGAGACACTCTGCAAGTTTTTGTGGGCCACTGCAGAGGTTCATGGAAATATGGACATCTTTGTTAAGTGCTCTTTTATCAATTTTAAACCTAGCCCCTGATGTCTGACTGGATCCAGCTTGACTCAGAACTCCACTGATTTCTCCATGGACAGCACGTAGGTAAAACTGAAGTCAGAGTCAATCTAACCGTGTTCAGGAATGTATTTTCCTTCAAAACCTTTAAATTCATATTTGGTCAGTCTTTAGATACAAGGACAATGAGCCCAAAACAGTGTGGCTGGGACAGCTCTCCAACACTGCTCCTTGTCCTGCTGGCCTGATGCTAAGAAGACAAGCCAGAGACTGCAAAGCAGAAACTCAGGGCATTGGAAGTGGAAGCAGTAAATCTTGAGCAGTTCCTGCTCAGCTTCCAACCAACATGTCCTTTAAACCTTCACCGTTCATCCTTGAGACAGGCTAGTTTTCCAGTGCTGCTGATAGCAGGAGGGGAAGGATGTATCCTCAGCTGCATTCTACTGTGTGCAGTGGTACCAAGACCATATTGGTTGCACAATGCTTAGACATGTGATAAGTACATCTTCTCTCTACAAATGTGGCTTTGGATAAGTGTTGACAGCTGTCTGCATACATACTAGTCCAAGAGCGTGATACATGTTTTGTTAATGTGCTCATTACTGGTACTTTAAGACCATACTCAACTCTACTCCAAAAGCAAGCTACCTGATGAGAGCCTTTTGCTTGGCTGAATGTCAGCAATACTCAGCCTTGGGACTTTCAGCATAAGGGGTGCTGGTTCCACATCCCTCACTCCTCTCATAATGACTGCACTAAGAAGAGTTTGCATTATAAAGAAGAAAAGGCTCAAAGCCCAGACCATAAGTATGGGGCCTTGGGGCCACCTGGCACAGGCAGCCAGGATCTCCGTGTCTTTTTACCCTTGGCATTTGAAAAGCTGGCAGGGGAAGGGGGATGGGTTGCCTACACCTCTTTTCATGCTCTTACATGGCATTGTCACTAGGGCTGCATGGAGGATGTCTGTATCACCTTGAAAAGTTTTGGACCAAAAATCCTGACTACACAAAAGCAGAATGGTGTTGAAATGTCCATTTAAATTCTGGCAGCTCTGCATGGGTCTGTGTGTGCATGGCATGTGTGAGGAGACTTGCAGAGAGATCCCAGTCAAAATCTTTGCTCTAGTTTCAATCAGAGTTTTTCAACCCAAATCAGGGTATCAGAGCTGAAACCAAAAAATTACTGTAAGGGTTTTGGCATCAATGAAATTTTACTTATTCAAAACCACTTAGCATCTTGAAAGACCATTTCTCTTATTTCCATGGGGCAATATCTTACAATCTGAACATTTATTTTGACAGAATCAAGTTAACTGCTGTGATCACAAATTTATATAAATCTCCCAGACTGAGCAAGACTGACAACTATTTTTATAAAATGTCAGAAACATGAACATTAGGGGGTAGGGGGAAAGGTCTGGTCTGCCATGAAAGGTGGCAGCTTTACTTTTAGCTACAAGCACTGCTGGACCAATTAAAATGATCACAGAGACTCAGCTCATTTGGATTTGAGGAACATCCTTTGAAAACACGCTAATGCTTTTGGCAGCAGATTTTGCTCATGGGACAAGTACCTTTAAATCAAACATACAAGGGTTCAGTCTTTAAGACTGGAAGGAATATTGAAAGACTCTGGGGTGGCCTATGCTATTACATACCTTTATTAAACTCTGAGAAGCCAAAGAGGCATGCCAGCTTTTCAGTGCACTGGAAGGTTTGCAGGTCTCTAGAAGGGCTGCTGCTGCTTTTCTGAAACAGTACAAGATATAGATGGGTGTTATGGTTTCAGCTGGGATAGAGTTAATTTTCTTCACTGTAGCTGGTACAGTGCTGTGTTTTGGACTTAGTATGAGAATAATACTGATAACACACTGATGTTTTAGTTGTTGCTGGGTAGTGCTGAACTAGTCAAGGACTTTTCCAGCCTCTT
>VZTV01001642.1:933-21747 GCA_013400875.1 Anhinga rufa | reverse complement strand
TACTCTTCCGATTCTCTCCCCCATCCCACCAGGGGGGAGTGAGCGAGCGGCTGCGTGGGGCTTGGTTGCTGACTGGGGCTAAACCATGACAATGAGTCAGACACAGCAATATTTGTATTTACTTTCAGGATATGGCAGTAGAATTTCCCTGTACTCCCTAGGGTTTGCTCGTCTACTAAATGACAGTGCAGAACATGCTATTAGCAGAGATGCCAAAGCCTAGCTAGCCTCTAACACCTTAACCTCTCCAAGAATTATACTAAAGTAGTGGAAAGATCTACCGCCATCTCTGTTTGTAGAATAGAATTTGTAGAGCAGCTGAGTGGGCCAGAAGATATTGCTATATACAGCAACTGTGAGATGAAATTGGTTGGATGCTTAGAAATTTGTTTCTGACTATTTCTCCAAATGCATCTTAAGCTTCGTAAGACACGAAGTGGAAAGGTGACTGTGGGTATTATGCATTCCAATGATCTGTTTGATTTTAATACACAGTTAACATTTTCTTAGCACATGGCAGCTGACTGTTGCCCTTTACCTTGCACAGGCATCCTATGGAGTGCTGCTAAATTACAATTAAGGCATCTGAAACAAGGACAGTAGGGCACATGATGATTTTTGCACCATTGATGAACTGTTCAGTTCTGTTCTTTCAAGCTGGGGTTGGCCAGGGATGCTGGTGTCAGCCTTTTGCCTAGTGCCAGAATCACACCACATTTTAGCCGTGTCACAGTGCAATTGATATGGCTGCTTAGGCTATTAGTACTGCAATTAGCACTGTGTTAAAGCATGGCAATATTAACTGTCAGTGGGGAGTTGCATTGTCTGCGTATAGCCATAAGCTTGCTGGCTACTTGTGGGGGGAAAGAGGGTTGAATCCAGACAACTTTGATCAAGAATAGGGATCTTTACCTATTCCTAATA
Source organism: Anhinga rufa (assembly GCA_013400875.1). Lineage (NCBI taxonomy): Eukaryota > Metazoa > Chordata > Aves > Suliformes > Anhingidae > Anhinga > Anhinga rufa. Next base: position 20,823 of record VZTV01001642.1, on the reverse strand, counting down.
ACCCTAAAAACACCACTAGTTGGTCAGGGACTAAGAACAAATAACTGCTAAGATCTGAGGAAAAAGGTGCAGGAAGAAAAAAGTAGCAATACTCACAGAAAGTCTACTTTATAATAACACACTATAAAGGAGGGGACAAATTGTGTGCCCTATAAATATATGGGCACTGGTTCACACAGTAGGAAAACGCAGGCATTGCTGAAGGGCAGGGCAGTGCCTGGGCTGACTACAAGCATACAGTATGCTGGAGAGCACAGGTGAGGTGAAGAGACATCATTGCAGTCAGGGCAAAGCCATTTCATGACAAAAACTAATATAGGTATTTTAACATCCATGCAGAGTAAAACTGACCCTAAAGACCCAGTTGCAGTGAAGTCCACTGAATTACATCTACCTCCCAAAGCTGAGCCAACCCTTTGGTGAGTCTATCCTGCTTCCAAGTTCAGTGCTGGGGAAGAGGTGCGTGGCTGCCCTGAACTCAAGGGCATGCTGTCTGTCTATGTCCGTGGTGAGCACACCTCTTGGTGCCAGCAGCTCTGAACTACACCTTGCTGAAAATCTGGACCCCAGTCTGTCATCTGGGTCCATTTCTTCCACAGCCCTGCCCTTCCCTCCATAAATCCACAGAATTTCAGTGATTTATTTCTTTCTTTCCCACCTTATAGTGGGTTTTGATAGCTTTTGTTTGGCATAATTTTTTTGATACAGTGAGGGGAGTTTGTCCCAGTTAAAAATAATCTGAAATGAGTTGCACGGACACCTGCATACACACAGAGCAACAAGACATGAACAAAATCAAATTCTTCTCAACTAAAGGAGCTTCAACCAGCTTGAAAGAAAAGTAGTAGTACATCTTTATTTGCAACCTTTGTTTTTTTTATATGTCAGTACACTGATGGTGTAATTCGCAGCTGTTGGGTAGATGGAGTACAGTATGTACCACAGCATTACCCTGGTTTTAAAGGTCTCTAATGCAGTCAAGTCCAGTGTGACCTGCAGAATATGCAGCATTCCAGCCTAAAACTGAGACCCAATTGCCTTACTATTTTTGTTGGATTACTTTAGAAATTATTTGGAGGGCCTAACACAGGAGTCTTTAGTTCCTGCAACAATTTACAATATTTGCATATAATTTCAATGTTTGACTTTGTGCTCCAGCATTCAGGTGCTCAGCTTTTGAGGGTGGGTGCAGTAGCCAGCAAAGGTAGCAAGCACCTGCCACAGTGCTTGGGCAGCTGGATTATCCTGAGGATATGGATGGGAGACAGCCGTGTGTCCTCCCCTCCCTGGCTGTGTAGCCTCTGGCACATGAGATGGTGCCTGATCCCCACTGCTACACCGTCACTGCACCCTCTTCTAGCAAGGGCAGTGGGAAGGCTCCGCTGGGGTGCAGAGCTGCTACCCCTCTTTGCTCCCCTACGGTTCTGTGGGTTTGTGCCACTGTCCACCACCTCTAGACTTCCCAACCTGCAGGAACCCCTTTACCCAGCCTGCTGAAAGAAAGTCTTCAGTCAAATGCCCCTTGCTCCTATGGCAGACGGATGAAACCCAAATGCTGGATGGATTTTGGGGGACAGGCAGCAGGCCTTGCATCGCTCAGCATCAGCTGAGGTGAGCTGTGCTCACACATTTCATCTGCCAGTGCGGTGGGAGGTTCCTACCCTGTAATCAGAAATATGGGAGAGATTCCTTGTGCTGTCTGCTTTCTGCAAAACCAAATGTTGCATCCTCCAGTGGTGGAGCAACCTTGGCTTCTAATGACACCAGGACCCTCTAGAGATCTGTGGTTTATCAGCAAAGCCTCTGTCCATGAAGCCATTTATCTCTGGCAGCTTCTTTTTGCACCACTGGAGCAGTGGTTGCATCCTGCCCTGGCTGAGCCAGTTCAGTCTGGGTGGGCGGCCATGGACAGACGTGGCAGGGAGCTGTGGAGGGGAGATGAAGGAGCTCAGCTGATCTGAGTGGTGGGAGGATGGAGAAGTGAGGGAGAAAGGGGAGAACTGACATTAGAAGAGATGTAGATTTTCACATGGTGAAAAGTAAATGCCTCAATAAACCAGGGAGAGTGGTCAAGCACACCTGGAGATAAAGTCCAACAGTAAACTAGGAAAAGAAAAAAATAAATCCAATGTAAAACAAAAAGATTAAACATTGCTTATTTAACAGTGAGAATCAGCATTTTGAGGGCTGTGAACTGTGCCTTGTGATACTTGAAGCTGACAATGTTTTTTTTGGTCACAGTCAGCATTTCTGTGTGCGCTTCCCCCCCACAGGCACACCCAAAGGCCTGTCCCTGGCATGAAGGATTTGTGAGCCACCAGAATGGGCTGCACCCCTTCTGTGGAAAGCAGCTTACCCCCAGCGTGGGCTGCAGCCCCTCCATGGCGAGAAGCTGCCCACGGCAGTGACTGCAAGTTCAGGGCAAACCTTTTCTCCTGCACTTGTCCTCAGGGGTGCTGAGGACTCTCCCGGGGGACCTTAACAACAGGCAAACAGGTGAATACACAACCCCATCCCAGGCAGACATGTGACATTAGCAAGCTTCGAATGGAGGTGTCCAAGACACGCTGACACTGCTGTGGGGAGCCGGGTGCCAGAAGCCTCTAAGCCAGCTCTCCTACATTTCTTTCCAGCTGTTTGAAACTCCACCGGTACCTGACACGCTGAGCTATGGCCATCGTGGTCCCTTCCTGTGGGGTGCCTCGTGCAGCACCCACGCACCTCTGTGCTTCGGGAGCATATCCAAGCTGCACACCCAGTGTCCTCTTAACATTCTTGTCCCTCTTCTATCCTCTCAAGAGCTTTGACAGAGGGCTGGTTCTGCTTGGAGAAGATCAGGAAGGGGGACCCCTTTTTCAGCTGACCAGGAGACACTATCCGCTGTCAACCAGCTATGCTGTGAGTGTGGGAGGGTTTGCTATTAAATGGCGCTGAGTCCTGCCCAGCCACTGGCACCCACTCGAGCATGGGGAGAGCTGCCCTTTCTGATGCAGGGCAGGGAGAGGAGGAGAGAAAGAGTGCTGTTCTCTTTCATTTTCAGGTGACCTCGGTGCACTGATGAGACGGGGTAAGTGGCTCCACGCAGGCAGGAGCCAACTGCAGGCAGCGCCTGCAACAGACTCGAACGTGGGCTTGAACTTTGACACTGCTCCTTCCAGCAGCCTTGAAAGGGAGGGAGAGCAGTGGCGTAACCAGCCCAGGCGGCTCTCACTGACTTGACATAAACATGTTTTTATGCTCCTGGTGCAGCCAGCGGGGAACACGCTGTTCCCGTGGGTTCAGAAGGCTCTCGCTTGGGAGGCTGACAGAACAACGCCAAGAGGCACTGCTGCTTTCCACAGTCCCCAGCCCTGACCAGAGGAGGCCATGCTGTACACTTAGCAAGTGTTTGTCCTTTAAAAAAAAAAAAAAAAAAAAGGGGGACGGAAAGCTGTAAGCAGAACAAAAGAGCCAGCAGCTAGCAACTGAACAGCAGCCATGCATTTCCTGAAGGCTATTTTTAAGGTTTATAATTGTTCACTCCTTATTTACAGTGCTGTTTTGTGTCCTTTTATCTAGCTCTAGCTGCCAGTCTGCCCTTTGCTTAAACCAAGCTATTCACATACAAGTGTCTGGAGCTCCACTGACTATGGGAGGCAAACTTCGCTTTTTTAGGCTCCCAGCCCCAAACAGCTGGAATAATCTTCCAGCCGTATTGAAGTGGGCCCTCGCATTGTTCAGGGTTTGGACACTCTTAATCCTTTTTTTAAAGAAGCCTCAGCTGTGTGAAATGAGCACAAGCTGTGGCTGGTCACTGTTGTGTGCCATTAAAAGCCCTGTCCTTCTGTCTCCAGGTGTGGGCAAAGCCCCTTTATCCCATTCAAGCTCTTGGTGGCCGGGGACACAGGACAAACTGCGCGCTTTGCGGAATGGGGACACGCTGTCACCTCAGACTTACCCCAGTATGGACCTGGTCTCACCTGGCTTGAACAGAAAGGCTGAGAGCTGACCTCCCTCTGGTCTGGGGTGTTGGGAGCTCAAGGTTTTCCAGTATAAGGGTTGCACTGCATTGGATAAGGGGAATGGGGCTGAGGCAAGAGCTGTCAGCCAGTTCGGTACCTTTAAGTTGACCATATGTGTGTTCAACGAATCTTGAATGTCTAAATATATGTCACATATTCCTCTTCCTCCCCTAAGTGTGTTGCTTGATTGTATATTCCTCCAGCACAACACAGGCTACCTTGCAGACAGTATGGCTGGTAACACAGTGAGGCTGACCTCTTGTCTGGTCTTGCACTCTGAAGGAGTTAAAAATTAGTTTGCCTGTTGTCTTCTGGAGACCTTCAGGAGTGTATGTGTCTCCTCTACTGACCAAACAGCTCAAACCATTTTGGCTTTGTCCACAATTACCTGGTGCCAACAGGATGTTTGTCACAGATTTCAGTGGACTTGGTGTGAGGTCTAAAGATGAATTATTACTGCTCTAACAGTTATCATTTACATTGGTTAATATGTTGATCCCACATTATATTACACTTTATTATTGCTTGAAAAACAAAACAAAGGGTTAGCATATGTTAGAAGCATGCGACAGAAAAGAACAGTGAATTACATCAGAAGTGAATTACATCAGAAGACTTTTTAAATTGAAAGCTTAATATAATGTACACCAATATACTGTTATTCTGCTAGAAATGTTTACATCAAAAAAACAACAAACCTTCCAGAGTTAATATACTTTAAAGAAATGGTGAAGAACATTTATTTTAGCTTTTCGTTGTCAACAGCTTTGCTGGAATCTCCTTTCTGTTCTTATAAAATGAAACAACCCCTGTCTGAAAGAGCATGCTGTTGAGGATAGACCTTCTCCCTCAAAACTCTCATTTCCTGCAGCAGTGGGTATGTTTGTTTCTGGGAAGAAATGGGAGGATCTGCAGCTCTTCTCTGCTCTGTTTGACTGCAATAGTGCAGATTTAAAGTCAAGACACATCCTCTCCCTTAACATCAATACTCACAGGTAGAGAATATCATTCTGCTGCAGAGCAAAGGAGAAGGCAAGGACAACTCTCTGGAGAAAGATGAAAACATCTCTTTCAGTTAGCCCTGAATACTAATCTCTGTAATATAATTTCCAGGGTCTGCCTACGGCAATTTATGGTACTCCAATGAGTAATTTTGCCATTTCTCCAGCTGTTCTGACACAGATGTTGTCATTCAAGAGACAGGAGCCTGGGAATATGCAGAAGGTGCTGTGATTTTTTTTTTTCCTCAAGTGAACTGATCATCCAGTGGCCTTGAAAAATCGTCAAAAGGTTTTAGAAGTGTAACATGCTTCCAAAGCACTGTTGCCATCTTTCAGCTACAGAAGATATGCTCAGAGCATGCATAGCCTGGCACCAGCAGCAGGAGTAGGAAGAACAGAGGAACAGGAGGCAAGGCCACAGGGGCAAAGCTCATGAAGTGATCTGGACCAGTAGAAGGCTTCTGGCCATCTCCACAAATAGCATGAATAATGAAAACTTAAGAGTGTCCCAGGTCAGAGTTTGAAAGTGAAGCTTTCATCATTTATTTATGTAAAACCTGAGTCAAAGTTGATTAGAAACAAGGGAGAGTTGTCCAGTGAGTTCAGAAGGGTTTATAACAAGCTCTAACTAAACACATACAAGTGCTTCTGTGTCAACACAAACTAAGTTCTATGCCTGAGCAAACAGCTTCCTACGGTCTGTGAGACAACACATACCTGCTAATATCCTGAGTGGTATAAACCACCTGATCCACCCCTGCACGAAGGTTGAATTCCCCCAGTAATACCCTTTGTAAGCAGGAGAGTGACTCTGGGTCACCAATACACTTTGCAATGCATGTTACTTGTTGTACTGCATGCCACAGCGATTGGAGGAAAGGGCAAGTATCCCTGCCAGGTATTCCACCTTGTTTCCCAGTTAATTTGTTAAAAATCAACCGGGAGTGTTGTGGACAGTAAAGCTGCTAGAAAAGAGAAAGCCACAAGCATGAACGCTTAGAAAAGAGCTTTCAATGCATCTGATTTCTCAGTATGCCTCATGGTGTTTAACAATCAGTTACAGTGAGCTCCTAATTTTCTGTAAAAGGCCTGCCCAGTTAGCAAGTTAAGTGGTATTTGGGTGTCCCAGAGTGATGAGCCTCACCCTGTCTCCTGCAGTCCTGTGGCACCATGGCCAGTCCCAAACCCAGACAGACCTGCGATGCTGGGAAATGCATCCAGTGGTGCTGAGCTGCACAGAGGCAGCTCCAGGCTGACACAGCTTGTGCCAGCAGCCAGCGGGGTTCCTCTGCAATGATTCTACTGGCATTTGCTGCAGGATAAATATTGTCTGGGTTTTTCCATTATCTATCCACCCTGGCCAGCAATGACACAGCAGTTACGTTGTTATTGGCTCTGTATTTCCAGCCTCCCACAACCCACCAGAATTAGTAAGGGGACTTGAGTCATTTACCTAAATGTAAACATGCACTGATAATTGAGAAAGCCAGGCACATCCATACAAGGTATTTGCATGGGACTGGCAGATATGACAAAGGACATGGGAAGATCTCTGTGATTCTGGAGTGACAGATGAGAGACAGGCAGAGTATTCTAGGGTTCCTCATATAGCATCAGGAGTCTATTTTTAGGCAACTGAATAAGCTGGGAGTCAGCTCACAGCTGAAACCATCTAAACACAGGTACCCCACATCTCAAGGGTCCTATTGCAGTTAGCTGAACTCTGCCATTGAAGAGAGGAGAGCTGGCCACACGTAGGTGTCTGCTTCAGGAGGAGCTGATGGCTTTCTGGAGTCCTCTGGTCACTAGAGAGGGAGCTCAGATATCCAACTCACATATTGGCACGTAAGTACAGACATGTATGTAGTGTCATGATAAAGTATTGTACTCGGTGTGCTGAATCCCACGCCAAGGTTCTTGGTTTTCAGGCCCAGTCCCCTAAGGTGACATAGTACAGAAAGCCCAATCTATAAACAATGACAGAAACAATCACATTTTTTTACTTGCTTTTCTTACTTGCCTTCTGGAATATCTGGATGTATCATATTAATGTAACTTAAGGAGTGGCCATCCTAAACTGGAAACTCTCTGTCAGCTTCCAGGAGGATGGTCTGTAGCCCCAAACAGTGGGAATGGTGGCCACTCCTCCTACTGTGTTTCCTGGCATCGCAGGTCTGTCTGGGTTTTCGGGACATGACTCCAGAAGGGCAGCGCGAGCCTCATTTCTCGAGGCTCTCCCCCTCACACAGCAGGAAGTCAGGTAGATCCTTTCTTTTCTTGCCTCTTCTGGCTAGGAACTGCAAAGCAAGGGGGTGACACAGGAAGATCTGTGCTAGTTCTATGTGGGCCATTTTGTTGCACTGTTTTGGTTTTCTTTCATAGCTGCAGCAGGAATATAAAAGAGAACTGGTGACGAGCAGCTCCTGATAGCCCATACATATTTTTCTACTTATATAAAAGATTACATTATTAAGAAGATTCAGAATATCCTGAAGACACAGGATTGTGTTCAAGCACCTTGCTGTGCCATGCAGCATTCTAGGTGGCAGGGAAGGATTCAGACTGCCCACAGGGATTTTCTGCCCTTTCCTCTCTGTGAAGTGAGAGAAGAGATGTAGGGCCAAGTGAGACTGCCCACCCGGGTGTCCTGATCTCTCTTTGCTGACAGCAGGAGGAGCAGCATCTGGCCAGGTACTGAGTCAGTCATTCTGTCTTGAATGTGCATGCCTGCACAGATGTGCAAAGCCACCTTAGGGACTGTAATACAGGATCGAGACAGGCACTTAAAATTGTGTTGCCAGCTTTTAGGGAATGCAAACCCAAAGATGTTAACCCAGAAGTGTGCCCCTTCCTCTTCACCATCCTCAACCCCTCAAATTAGCTGAGCTGAGGGATCATAAACTGCCAAGTTCTACCTTCCATTGGCCAAAACTGCTCAAGAATTTAAGGGCAGACAGTTCTTGGGGGTTATAACCTGATCCTGTCAAGTCATCATCGCTACTGTAAGGGGGAAAAAAAGCAATCTATTTTTCCAGTCCAGTAGTGTTTATTATCAAAGGTAGCAAAGCTAAAAGGACATTATTACAAGGTAAGGGCAAAGTCTGGTGGATTTGAAAGCTTGGTTAAGCAATAGGGAAAAGATGATAATGAACAACCGCTTATCAAGGCTCCAGGGAGATTAATCTGGACGTGTGCCCAAGGCACGGGTAACAAAATCAGTGTAGGCGTTTTAGCTAACGATCTGGAAGAGAAAACATGTTGACACCAGGAACCTGGTTTTGTAAGGTCCTGATTGTGGGGACAAAGGGGAGAAGTACAACATCTGCTTATCTCCTGTGAAACCAGAACGCCTTTTAGCCACGAGTAAACTTGCTGATGTCCGTCAACCTCTGACGCGAGCTAGAAGCAAGCCAGTCCCATACCTCTGGTGCTTTGCTCTAATCAGGAGCTGGGTGCATGGCCTCTGTCACTCACTGGGTTTGTGCAAGGGAAGGAAAAAAAAACCCAACCATTTCAACTTCTGGCACCTTCTGGACTGCAGGAACTTGGCTGGAACTGGTGGCCTGCAAGCAGCATGCTGCAGGGAGACCGCGTTGCCTGCTGGGGCCACGTGCCATACACGGGGCCACACAGCAAGCCAGGTACTTCCCTGCCACATCCGTGGCATGCCTGGCTCCCATGTGCAGTGTGTATGTCTCCTGAGCCTGCCGTGGGTGAGGTATAGAATGCATATATATGTATTTCTGCTTGGAAAAACCTGAGGGGAAATGTGCTAGTCCTGTCTCTAGGGACTGCAAGACAGTATAGGTGGATGGGGAAAAGAAAACACAGTGGGAGTTTTTGTTGGTGGTTTTGTTTTCTGGAGTACCTTATTGAAGTCCCTGGCATACTTTCAGTTCTGGGCTGCTCTTCCCAACACACCTGACATACTGATGTATGTCACAGCGGTACATTTCTGTAATTGCAAAACTCTTAAAGCTTACACGATGTGATCTGCTTCACTGGCACTGCTGGTGAAAAACATCGTGAAGAAGGGGAAACTCAGCAGACAAGGCTGTCACTTGTAGATTTGCTGCCAGACACCCAGGGTCTGGCTGGTTTTCACCTCTCATCTTTCAGGTAAAGTATCTACACAAATTTTTACAGTTATTCTACCTTCTTAAAATTAAGGGCAATGCAGGACATTCCCAGGCAAACAAGTCTGCTAAAGCACCAGTTGTACAGAACTGCTTTACCATGGCACACTCTGTTCCCTCTTATAACTACTGTTCTCCTACAAATTAGCTATTAAAAGCCAGTTGTCCCACTGCTCCAGAGCTGGAAGAGAAGCTTTCATTTAGCCTGTGGAAAAAGTTATTTGTTATAGCCTTGGTGATGGATGTCTTTTTTTTATATATATAAAAAAACCTGATGGCGAATTTTCACATTCTTTACAGCTGAACAACAACAAAAAAATATATTTTAGAGGGTTGAATGTGCACTGATGAAGAATTCTTAATTCTCCTCTCTGAAGATGAATGTTATCCTAATTAGAAAGAATAAGGTGATGTGATGCACTGATTTTAGGCACTATGTAAACTCTCAGCAGATGCAACATTAAGCGTAAGCACACCCTTGTTGCAGTGTTTCTCTCCCCCACTGTTCCTGTTTGTCACAGTATGGAAGTTGCTTTGCTCAACTCTATTTGGTAAGATTTAAAATAAAAAAAGGCCCTTGCTTGCACTAGACTTCTTAGAAGAAAATAAAGGACACTAGACAACAATTTAGAAGATTTTATTATAAAATTATTTCTACATCCAAGTAAAAGGCTTAAAACTGTAGCTCTATTTTCAGGAATAAAAAGTCCTTAAATGCTGGAAAAAAGGTAGTGTATTATCTAGGTAGATAGCCCTTAAGTAATTTTTAATACTACAGAGATTCCACGTGGGTTTCTTTAGTGCTATACATAACCTCCGTCTGCATCATGAATGTGTTCTGCAGCTTCTCTTTGCAAGCAACATTCCAGATGTGTTTACAGCTGCTTTGAGGCAGAAGTTACAGCTCCCACCTGGAGTAACTGCAGCTATGTTACAGATGTACAGTATGCCATGAGTTCCTAACTCATGTTCAAGCATCACCGGGTACAGACAGAGAGGTACAATTAGTGTTTACTTGACAACAATGACTACCTGGGTATATTTTTGTGACCTTGTATTCAATACAAAAATCAACAAATATTCAAGTATGTTATGGCAGTGAAGGCAGCTTTTTCACACCTGTATATTCCAGACAAAGATGTTCCAATTTTATTGCCCATTTAATTCACTGAGCTGAGCTCAGATACATGATCTGGTGACCTTTGGTGACTGCAGCTTATTCACTGGGATAAAAACAGCCTTGATGCAGTATTGAAGTCATTATGCTCAGTAGATAACACCAACGCTTCTAAATTTAGATTTTAAAAGTGAAGCATATCAGAATACTATTTCATTTTTGACTGAGAAATCTGTCCCAACAGGACTTCTAGAACACAAAGGTAGTTCCAGCTTTCTCTCATTCTTATTAAAAAAAATACTTGAAGTTTACAGTAGAGGATGGAGTGGATTTCTGTCCAACAAATACAAGTCTGTTTTAGAAAACTGTCATACAACTGAGCAAGGATGCTTTCAATACTGTACTTGCAACTTCTTGCAAAGGATCATATACACTTAAGATAATATGCTAATTAGTAAAAAAGAAATTCAAGTCATATTACACAGCCCTGATGAACTTTGACTGGCCAGTTTGGCAACATCCAATAGTTTAACTTCTATCCTGTCATTAAGTTTACCCTGCTTACAAGGGGGAAAATGCACAAAGAAGATGGGAAAGGAAGAAGCTTATTGAGAAGGGAATATTTTCCCCAATAGGTCTCTCCCACTGGCACTGTTCCTGTGACAATTCCCCATTATTTTGCTGTTCACAAAAGTTATTCTATAATTTTCAGTGCTGTTCATATTTTGAAACTTCTCGTTCTCCTTCCCATTGCAATGAACAGTTCTTAGAATAAAACTCTAGTTCCAACACCACTCTTCCAGAAAACTTTTCAAATAGACCTTCAGTGCTCATCACAGCTTTCAAGGGGCAGAATCCCCATGTACCTCTGAGCTAGTGTGGTCCAACACAAATCTGACAAAGATGATAGGCAGATTTTGGTTTAGCGTACTGAACCACTGACCTAACAGCATGACAACGAGGAACCACAAGACCATGTTTTAAACATGCAGTTGTTTCCCATGTCCTGCTTACATAACACAGATCGCCAAAGCCTTTCTGCTCAACTTGCATGTCAGTTCTTGGAAAATCATGACCTACTTACTTGGCACATGCTTTCTGGAGTGCAGGGGTGTAGGCTAGATGTAGCCTAACCTTACAGCTGCTATAAACCAAGTAGCTTTCCATTTCTTTCCAGTAACTTTCTAAAATATCCCAATTTCCTTCTTCGTTACCTTATGCATGGGAGCCTCACTTGGCTAGTTTTTTCCATTTAAAGCTTAATATAAAAAGAATCTAGCAATGTTAACTCACAGAGCAAGGCATCACGTAAGAATTATTACTGGAATATAGTGTTGGTTTTTTTTTTAAAAAATGGGACTTCCTTATATATGGAAAACACTTTCTCCGTAGCTCCAGGGCTCCCTCCTTCCCAGTCAGGCTGTATTTGAATGCTGTTCACATCTTGCTATGACAGCCATGTTAAGTGGATCTTTTCCAAATGTTATAACACCTGTACTTCAAAGCTGTGTTTATCTACCTACCTGAGAAGTTCTGTAATAAGATGAACCGTTGATAACTATTCTAGGAGAAAAATATACACCGGCCTAACTGATATTTATCAGTATTCAGAATTCAAGCATAAAACAGGACTCAAATATTGCACACCTCTACCACATCAAGTCTTTGATCGTAAGAAAAGAAATAGTAAGATTTTCTTCTCTACACGTTTCTTTAAAGACATATGTGCTCCTATTTTCCTCATCCTGAAGCAAGATTTCACATTCAGTGCATACAGCCCAGGCTATAACATCTTTCTTTCTCTTCTGCCAGTCCCGAAACTGAAGAATTTGCTTGTTTGGAAGTAGATGACTACTTCCAAACACTAGTCTTTTTTTCAGAAGCCAGCTTGATCCCCTTGGGTGCCTGGATACCAACTTCTCTTCAGAGAGCTGCACTCTGCTTTGATACATTCTTTGGGCCTTTACTTGGAACACACCAGTCATCTGCCTCAGAGGTAGCCTGGTAATGCTTCGAAGCCGATTTGTTAAAAACTGGGAGTTTTTCTATTGATTCTGTTGATAGGGCCTAAAAAAATAAAATCAAGAAGGAAAAAGTTACTTGGTTTCTACCTCTCAATAATGCCACAGCAAAAATTCATGCTGTATGTTTCAAGTGTTAAGCCAGTGACACTACAAAACAGTTATTTACACAAATGTTTCTATAGTAGATACAATCATTTATGTACTTCAGTATCTGTGCTTGCTTTGGATAATTTGGCAGGACAAATGCAGTAACATCAAATCATATTTACACATTTTATGGGCCTTAAGAGTTACTCTAACCTGTTTTCAAGATAGTCCTGGAAGCTGTGGAAAAGAAATTTCATTTACAAAATTCCAGAGAAACTTTAAAATATGCTCCTTTCCTACTTCCACATTTTGCAGCTAAAAAAATTCATATTCTATTGGGAAATTGTTAAATAGAAATGCAACATGTATATAGCTGAACAATCTCTTCCTCTTGTACTGCTTCTCTGGTGTGCACTTCAGTGTGCTTGGAACTATGGATTTGGTTTACTAGAAGAAACCCAAAGCACGTTTTTCCCCCATGAGTATGCACAAAAAGTAGAAAAGAGCATGTAGTCCTTTTTTCCAGATTACTTATAAAAATGGCAGTGCATTTTTCATGCCAGGTATTCAGGATTACTGATATCTAAATCCCATATATGGGCTATATGGCAGATGTTGAACAGGACCAGGTACTAGACTCTTTAAGGATTAGTTTATACAGACTTTCTCATTGTCAGAGTAAAGAAACCAGATCTGTTGCTCACACCTTTGTTTCTGTTACTTCACTTTCTCCACTTTCTCCTAGTACTTTGTACACAGTAAACCAGTAGCTAATAAATCTTAATACAATCTAAACTCTAATGGGGCTCTCACTAGTAGTTATTCAAGTAGACTAGTTAAAGCTGAGTGACCTTTTCAATTCTAGATACCAGTTACAAACCTTACTGGCATTTCTTAAAAAAAATGACAGCTTTTCTACTTATAAGCAGAGAATTTGTTTACCTTAAAATGATACTGAGTGGTTACCTCACTGCATTAATGGTAGTTATCAACACTATCTTTTATTTAACCAAATCAAAATACATACCTTCAAGTAGATAATAGCATCCGTTCCATAACCACATATGGAGTAGAGATTTAGATCTCCTTGAAAGTATTTAGCATACAGACGAGAAATTGGCAAGCCATACCCAAAGCCAGCCTAAAAATAAAGTACAAGACAAAATTTATTTTTTTACTAGCTCTTATGACTTGAAATTGAATAGCTGGAAAGTGTTCAGAGATTTTAAAATGTTAGAAAGTCCTTTTCATTTACTCATCTCTTAAAAGAAAATGGGAAATTCTCATCAGTTTCATACAGAATATTGAAACTGACCATTAAAAAACCCCAAACCACAAGAAGAAAAAACCCAAATCTCCATGGAAGAGGGAGGGTTTATATACACATCTTACTTTTACACATTACATTTCTGTATTTTCCCTGCCTTGTTTTTGCTAGTACAGCTTGATTAGTAAAAGGAGTTTGCTACTGGTAGATATCAACAGTCTAAACCTATTTGGTTGCGCTTGCCTCCATAAAGATAATGGAATTTATAGTAAATTTGAGGACTGAGCGGGACTGAAGATTAAGTTACTATCATTGGAGTATAAAAAAAACAACAAACAAAACAGGGTTAGATTCAGGTTGGAATGTTCTTGTCCATTTATACCTTTAAAAGCATATTTTTCTCCACTAAGCTAGATATTAAAAATCTGTTTTGGGAAGTGTTAATTTATATTTATGAGGCTCAGTCTTTGCACACTCCACAAAGCAGTAGGGTAGACATTGAATTTCATAATTTATTAACCTACCATTCTGTCCACCACTCATAGCAACTTTATTAGTAACATGAGTATTGAAAAATATCTTACAAGAGGGGTATTTCGACCATCATCCATCCTTGGCCTTGGTGCTGTCGAATACATGTAGCTAAACAGCTGCTCAATTTTCCTCACTGGAACACCACCTCCTCTGTCTGAGATCTGATATAGGAGAGAATGAAATTAGCTACAACCATGTACTAAGAACAGTATTTTTAATTGCTCTTATTTGAACAATCCCTTCCTACAGTAATACATGCAAACATTTATTTTGCGGCATATTATTTTTCAGTTAAATAATTGTGCTAAATGGAGGCTATCAACAAAAGGTTCATGCGTAGTATCTTTGATCTGTTGTCAGAGGCTGCAAGTTCTTCTAATAGAATTTGCTGCAGCATATGCAATCATAAAGATTACATTAAGCCCATACTGTAGTAGGCCAACAAAATACCTTAATTGCCAGGTCTTCTTGCCCTAGAACAACTGTCACTTCAATTGGAGAAAGGGTAGAGCTGTTTTCTTGGAATTCAACAGTTGCCCTCATCGAATTCTATGGAAATAAAGGTTACCATTATCAGAAAGTGTTGGATCTATGCACTTAAAATCATATCCCTGTTATGCAGAGGCTGAGCACAGTTACCCTCCATTCCTATCAGTGCCTAGCTTCTAAGGAACACAGTTTAGTGTAACAGGAGCAGAGGAGGTGTCTCACACCTAAAAATGACTAAGCATAGCCAAGACTCTTCTATGTTTGAAAGATTACACTGTTCTTGCCCACCCAACATATAACTCAGGTTATTTAATTTACATTGGCTAACTCCCTTAAGAGTCACCAGGTTTCTGGAGAAGAGCTGAGCTCAACAGTTGCTAAAGGCTGCCAGAATTCTGCACCCCATGTCGGCAGCACATTAGTTCAGTCCCATTCACTACTTCAAGATGTATCAGCCACTCCACAGAAAAGGCAGCAGGGAAAACCTGCACTACAGATGTGATCCCTAAAAGCAGAAGGCTAGTGGTGGTCACAACCCCATGTCCCATTTTATTCTCTCTTCCTTACCCTGTCCCATTTACCACCACATGAAAGTGTCCAAATGCTCTCCTACAAACTGCAATTATTCCTTTCCCAACTGCCAAAGCTATTTCCCCAAATAAGAAAATTCTGGAAACCTCACTGGTCCTATGCAAAGCTTTACTTCATTCATATCTAGCTAGAGATTTTAAATATTGACACTCCAGCTCAGACTACTAAGGGAAGAAACAGCTTATACTGACATACCTTAAAGAGCTCAAAAAGCATGTGAAAAAGATGAGATGGAACGTATACTATGCTAATTGGCTGTCCTGGAAGTTTTCCTAGAGGTAGGGAAAAAGATAAACAAGATTTAAAAGGATGATGGAATTTTTTTGTATTGTATCTAAATTTTACAATAAGCAAGTTGTATGCCAGAACAAACATGAAAATAAAATCAAGTCTCGGTTTTGGGTTTTCCCCCCAAAATGAGCAAACAACTTAATTGCAATCTAAACACTGTTATGAGTGCATAACCACTTGCTTTATAACAGTTTATTTTCAAATAAACAAAAAAAAAAATCAAGTATCATATTCCATTTTACAAGTGAAGGATTTTAGAGGTTAAGCAGATTGCCAGAGATCAGACACATGCAGGCAGCTTGGACCAGAAGCAGTGTTCCTCAGTCAGCCCCACTTCCTCACCCCAGATACAGAGCTCCTTTCTAGCAACTTATGTTACTTTAAGTATAGGTCAGTGTTACTAGTGTTTAAGATACAATGACATCTGAGTTCTAACACAGGATATCAAATGAGGTGCTTATAACAGAAAAGGAAGAGGAACTAGCCCAAAACAGATCAACTGCTATGTACCATTATGGCTATAGGCATGGGAGCCTTTTCATTCAGTAGAAGCAGCAGTTGGCTACCGATCAGAAGACAGCTATAGAAGCTCTCATCTTACCATTCACTTGATTAAGTTTCAGTTCTGGAGATGTTAAGTAATACTGGTCACACAACAGCTTGGAACTTTCAAAAGCATCTGAAATATTTATTTAAATAAAACACGTGAAATGTAATGTCAAACACTGTAGAAGCTCACTCTAATGCATGGCAAAATATAATTTTTAACTGCATTAGCTGCTAAGGTGTTACTGACTAATCGTGTTTCAAAGGAATGATAACATTGCATCCACCGTGTGCATTAAAAACTCAGAATGAAAGAGGCAATTACAGCAGCATAGGTAAATCCTTAGTACAGTCTGATAATTCTTTAAAGCAAATGCATCTGTTATCTACCAGTAGGTAAGGCCAATCTCAAGACCACAGACAACTTTAACTCCTACCTCACCTGTCACCTGCTAGGCCCTATTCCAACACATTTTTAATTGCTATTTTGTATTTTAAATTGTCCTATAAAAGCTTGTGTTTTGACAGACTGCTTTCAGCTATTCCAATAAAAACCAGTCAGCATCCTATGCAACACATGTTGGTTACCCAAATTACTTGCAATGAGATATAAACACTGATCATGAAGAGAATGTTAAGGATCTGAGAATACGTACCATTCACTACTTCAGCAACATCACAGCAAGGATCAATACTTCCAATGTGCCTTGGGTGCCCTGAGCTGGATTTGTCATCAAAAAGAAGGGCTGTTTGAGATGAAAACAATACTATATTTAATACCAAATTCTGTATTATTAAACCCCCTTAAATTCAGACTAATACAGTGTGATCACAGCATGTAATCACATAAAATACTGAGTGTTGTTTATGCCTTTTACAAGTTAAAAATGCTATCTACTGCCAGCAAACTATGTTGGCTTTTCTGTAGATCAACATCTAAAGGCTTTTCAGATAAAAGGAAGGAGACCCCTACATATTCCACACAAGACTTACTACAATTAGCCTGTAGTCTAGAAAACAAGTTTCCCCATTACTTTAGTTAAGTCATACATTCAGTTTCTATTCAGTGTGACACAAAACCATCTTAGGCAAATCACCAACAGTTTTAAGAAGTGTTTACATTAGTATCTTTCTCATTAGGTTGAAGTTTTTCCTCAGGTAAAAATTTCTACTTACTATGTTGGTTCATTAGCATCCGGGTAGAAATACGGCTCATGTAAAAACGATCCAAAAAATACTGGATGTTTTGATTGGTGACAGGATCTACTTTAAAAGTGTCTTTGTATTCAATTACTCCTTGTGCCATTGTAGGAACTACATCATGATGTCTGTTTCGGACTCTAATTAAGGTATCTATAAAGCTGGGTCAAAAAAAAGATATTTTTAGAACGTTATTCTAAGGCAACATGGAGGCAAGCTTTGTACAATGTCATTATCTAATCCAGCAGCAGCACTGATAAGTGCATAACAAGCTTAACATTAAAATACTTTTAAAAGAATGAAAAAACCCCAGACTAATTCCTCACTGACGTAAACCAGAAGAGTTTGGTATTTCATACAACAGGTGTAATCATTAGTCATGTAAAATTCACTGCCTGTTTACTCATTCATAGTACTTTGAGCAGAGGAGAATGTGAGGAAGGGGAAAAGACCTCTAGCTGACATCTTGGAAAGAAGCAGGGATGTGACACCACAGATAATTTTTGTTGATATTTCTCCATCACGACAGTTCAAGGAGCAGTATGCCCTTAAAAGTGCGCGGCAACAGGTCATATTTATTTGCAGTATTGCTAAGTGTGATCAGATATTTAAACCAGCTTGCTCTACGCACAGCACTTCATGTTACATTATCAAATTCAGCTCATGACAGCTGTCATTCTAAACTGACTGCATTGTGAAAAGTGAAATGTGAGATCAAAAGTTCAAAGAAAAAAGTGAAAAGCTTACTCAGATAAGACTTTTTGGTCATCTGGGCTTTTCTGATGGAACTCAACCAGCTCCATTAGGCTTTGGATGTACCTATTCAAAAAGAACACAAGAAATATATGCTATATGCTATTCATTTCGTTTTTATTAGTCTAGGAACACAAAAAATACTTTGGCTTCTCCAAATCATTACTCTTAACATGTCAGCTAGAAGTTTGAAGTATCAAAGTTCCATCCAAGTATAGACTCACAGACAGAAACTTTTTGACTGCCTGAACCCTAGAAATTTTAAAAGTCTTTTCTTGTGCCTGCCACCCAGAAAGGAATATAAACCCTCACTTTAGGCACATAGGATCCCCTTACAATTCTTCAGAAGTGCTTCAAAAGATCCAGATGACCATACTGATCAGGAAGCCATCTAAGCAAAATTTTTCCAAATCTGATCAGCTTTGGCACAAGCTAAGTACTTGAGCCTCTTGTGCTAGCATCTGACAGCCTTGACGCATATTGCAAAAGCACAACTGTTTACTAGATTAAGAACAGTTCCTGGATCTCTCTCTAATACTTTTGCCCTTTATGTCAACCATCCTTGCAAATGCTGCAGCTGTGCCAGTAAAGCAAGATGAAATCAGCTTCAACCACTGTGTCAACCGCAGAGATTATCTTAACTGAATTCCAAACACTTGCTGCACAGGCCAACACAATATACTATGGAACGGAAGGTCTGTTAGTAATGCCATCAGTGAGAGACCCGAACAAGTATGTATCCTGCTTTCCCATTTTTGTGCAGCTCTGAGGGTCTGTAATACTATGTGAAAACAGAACATGCTTTCTTCTCTCCCATCTTAAAGAGCTGAGATTTGCTCTACCAGCTATCTCAAACTGTTACTTTTTTTTAAAAAAAAAAAAAAGTACTATTTAAAAATAACAATATAACCATGCTGGTTTTCAGTTTTTAGTATGCTAGAAAAGGACAGTGTATCAAAGCTGAATTGCAAACTGTTATGAAGCACCTGCGTTTTTAGTGTATTTTGTTACTGTCTTCTACTATTCAAAAAAGTCTGTGACAACCAAGTTGTCAAAGCCAGGTTATTTTACAGGCTGAATTCAAGTAGTTCTTACTTACCAGCTTTTTACTAGTTGTACTGATGGAGTGCCTAGTAATTTATCAGGAAGAAGATCAATTTCCTTCAGTATGTTTGCAAACCTCACAGGAAGTTCTTGTCGCAAAAATGCAAAAGAAGTTCTCTCACACCCATTAGTTGAGCCTACGAACAAACCCAAAATAAAGATCTTGTTTAAGAAGTTTCAAGATAATGTACAAATTGCTGTCTTGCCAGACTTCTGTACTATATTCCTTTGCAATCGTCATGCTATTACTGGCCAGCTCTCCTAAGCGTACGCATATGTTTGTGCTGGATGTTGTTTACATGACAGCAAGACACAGCATGTTCCTGCGACGACTACTTGGACGTTTCCCATTTAGGCAAGGGACTTATTTGTAATCCTCTAGGCGAAGCGCGCCAGCCTTTGTACGAGGGGGCTTCTTCAGGGCGACGTCCGAAAACGCCCCGCGAGCCCGCCTTCACAGCTGCCAAAGCGGCGACCGGGCCCGGGGCCGGCGCGTTCGCTAACGGCCCCTCCCCAGGGCCGCGCAACACCGCGGCGCCCACCAGCCCACCTAACTCCCGCTCCCGCGGACGCCACCGAGACGGAGCTGCAGGGCGTCTCCGCCTTTGATCGGGGCAGTCACCGGTCACCGCCGCCCGGCAACCGGCCGCCGGCTGTCCGAGGCCGGGGGTGGTCGCCCCGCTCCCCCCGCCACCCCCGGGGCCGCGCCGCTCGAGGGGGCCGCCCCGCTCCCCCCGCCTCGGGGCTGG